>CM042545.1:18449706-18537206 GCA_023630585.1 Cranoglanis bouderius | reverse complement strand
CCCATTAATGCTGCTGGCAACATCACCATTGATGGCATGGAGGTTATGGGCAGAATGGTCCGATCCCGAGGATCCAGGGACAACTCTGCACCGGTATGAGTGTGTGTGTGTGTATGTGTGTGTGTGTGTGTGTGTGTGTGTGCGTAGGTTCTTGTTTATATGTAAAGGTACATTCACACATACAGCGCCTCGCAGTGACAAAGCGACCAGAGACCATTAATTTTCAACAAGAGCTGGCGACTTCCGGCGACATGAGTGACAGCAACCACTGGTGACTAGATGTGGGCGTGTCCAGTGACATAAAAAAGTTGAGAAAAGTTTCATTTTATGCAAATTTGGAGCGACTTGGTGCAGCGACTACCAACAGGAGTGAATACAGTAGAGTGCACGTGATCCGTGATCCGTGATCCGCCATGCTGCCTGCGAGTCCCAATTGTTCGTGGACCCAGAATTGACCCAGAAGTGTGTCCAGCACTTGCGCTTTCGCTGCAGATAGATGGCCACAATATCACATACTGCTTCTCCTTCATCTCACAGGATATGATGCATGTATACACTGGTGAATTTTATATACAAATGCTCTCCCTCCGGAATGCTTCATTTTAGCTGCAAGAAAAATGGTTTGTTGTCAGAAGTGGGATGCTAGTTGCGCCACCCACTGATAAATGTTACTATGGCAACCAGTAGTAGGAACACCTGCTGGCGACTTCATAGTACAGCGACTGGCGACTCGCAGCGATAAAATCCCTGTATGTGTGAATGTAGCTTTAAGGCTTGAAGGTTGTGTTTTTGTATCTTTTAAGCTGTACAGTTCTGAATATTCTCTCAACGTGTGTGTTTGTGTGTGTAGTTTCAGCTCCAGTCATTTGATATTGTGTGTAGTACATCATGGGCTCGTCGAGACAAGTGCTGCGATCTTCCCAGTCTGGTGAGCTCATCGTCACATCACTGTTATGTGTGTGTGTGTGTGTGTGTGTGTGTGTGTGTGTGTGTGTGTGTGTGTGTGTGTGTGTGTGTTGCTTTATGTTGACAGCTTGGCCAGAAATGTAATGCACTGTAGCTCAGCTTAAATACAGTCAGTTAACTAAATTATGTTTGGTGTCTGAAGTTTTGTTAGGTTCCCTCTCCCTCTCTCTCGCTACGAAGCTAGCGAGTAGCATACTTCCGCATTCCACTGAGCGCATTCCAGCGCTATTCATAAAAACCCTCTGGACTGTCATTCAAAGACTCACGTTTTGTTTACCTCTGCCATGTGCGTTTTTGTCTCCGCCTCCTGTGTTTTACCATGTGCTAATGTTTGGTTTGTGTCATGTCTCCACCTCCTTATTTCTCATTGGTTCTTGTTCATTTGATTTGATCATGAGTTTCAGGTGTCATTTATTGTGCATTTGATCGTGTGTGTTTAAATACGCCGCTCCGTTTCCGCTTCGGGGCGGAGTATTAGTTTAACCTTACCTTAGTTTAAACTTAACTTGGATATATCCATATCTCTTTGTTCGTGGTTCCCAAACCACCTCCTTGCTTCGCGTATTTTTCCCTGTGCCTGTTAGCTTCCTATTCTTCTTAGCGGAATTAGCCGTGTAGGAGAAGAAATCAATGTAAATTTCATATCTGAGAACATTTTAGTACATAAGTAAATGTATGTAACTTCAAGAGTATATTGAAATATTTTAGCATGCAGAGTTCATGTTCATGTAATTTTTCAAATCATATTGTTGCTGTTTTTGTTTTTGGTCTTATTTATTGTTGTTTACGTCTTTGCTGACTTCAGAGGAAGGAGGCAGACTGTCCGGCACTGCCTCGAGCCTGTACATGCACTCAGGACAGTAAAGGCCCTCCTGGTCCCCCCGGACCACCGGTATGCACAGGGACACACACACAATGTTGTCTGACATAATAAGTTTGATGGACATTTTCTTTACATTTTTTTTCCATAAAGGAAAATTACAAACTCAAATTATTGTGTGTGTGTGTGTGTGTGTGTGTGTGTGTGTGTGTGTCTGTGCACCTCACAGGGAGGTCCTGGTATTAGAGGGGCAAGAGGAGATCAAGGAGAACCCGGCCCTGTGGTACAGCCTGTGTATTAACGTCTGAACAGTTATACATCACAAAATAGTGTGGGTGTAGTTGTGTAGTTGTCATTCTCTCTCTCTCTCTCTCTCTCTCTCTCTCTCTCTCTCTCTCTCTCTCTCTCTGTGTATCACAGGGTCCAGTGGGTCCAGTTGGAGAGTCAGGAATACCAGGACCTCAGGGCCCACCTGGCCCCCAGGGGCACAGCGGGCGATCCATCAGAGGCCCTCCGGTAACACACAAAAACACACACAAACATGTTTATACACACACGCACAGCACTGTGTGATTAGTCTCCACAATTAAATGTGTCACAGTTAAACTCCCTGCACATGCTGTGTGCTTTTTACAGCCATGGTTTTTCTGGTAGATTTGTTTGTCTGATAAATACCTGAATGTTTGTTATTATTTACTTAGCACCTGAATGTGCTTCTGAGCTCATCACAGAAGAGAAAGATTACTGTGGAGTGGTGAGGATAATTCAGAAATGAAAGTGTGTGTGTGTGTGTGTGTGTGTGTTTAGGGTGGTCCAGGTGAGAGAGGCGAAAAAGGTGAAGCAGGACCTCGAGGTACTCAGGTAAAATCGGCACAAACTCCAGCCTTTCACACAGTGTGAATAATAATAACCTGTGAGTTTAAGTGTTAACAAGATCAGGTTCTGTACAAAAATGTTTTTTTTTTTTAACACAAGAATCCACAGAAAATAACAGAAGTAACAGATATGTCCAATCTGAATATGTATGGCAGGTGTGTGAAAATGGCTCCTTCTAAATACTGTATGTTTGGCAGCCTGGGAAAATCCTCCTTTTCTGCTGCTATATATAATTCTGAAAAGTGTATTTTCATGAACTGAAATATGTTTCTCTTCCTTGTGTATCTCAACCACAAGTACTTTAAAGTCTGTTTACCCCCCAAGGTGAAAACTTGAGAAAATCACATTTAAGGATTTCATTCCAATTCCACTGAAAGACGCCCTGCTTAGCTCCACATTTACATATGACCTAATCTACTAATGGAAAAATAACATTACTGACCAACTGTAAATAATTGTAAGTCTAAGAGTTCTCACTCATCTCTATCTATTCTCCGTCTCATCACCTGAGGTAAAAATCACTCATGATGTTCGAACACAAGCCTCATTGTTGTCTCTTTATCGCTGTTCATGCAACATCACATTATTAATATCTTTTTATCAGGTCATTTAAAAATTTAAAACTTTCTCCGCCCTTGTCTGTACAGAGTATGTAAGTGCTCTTCTCTGTTTTGATGATGACGTGACGTCGTGACAGCCGGTATCTGATTACAAACTGAACTGTTTAGGGTTACGTCCATGTCGCTCTAGAACATAGATATCCGACAGCTTGATCAAAATGATAATAAAAGCACACTGATAGCTAGCAACATTTTAAACATCTTTAGGCATACTGATTGCATTTACTGCTGTGTTTGATAAACTACAGTTGAGGTCATAGGTTTACATACGCCTTGCAGAATCTGCAAAATATTAATAATTTTTTTAAAAAATCAAATAAAATAACAGAGATCATTAAAATTGCATTTTGTTTTTTAGTTAGTTCTGCCCTGAATACGCTATTTCACATAACAGATGTTTACATATAGTCCACAAGACACAATAATAACTGCATTTACACAAATGAACCAGTTCAAAAGTTTACATACGCTCGATTCTTAAAACTGTGTTGTTACCTGTTTTGTGTTGGTTGTTCATGAGTCCCTTATTTGTCCTGAGCAGTTAAACTGCCCACTGTTCAGAAAAATCCTCCAGGTCCTGCACATTATTTGTTTTTCAGCATCTTCTGCATATTTGACCCCTTTCCAACAGCGGCTATATGATTTTGAGATCCATCTTTTCATGCTGAGGACAACTGAGGGACTCGTACACAACTATTACAAAAGGTGCAAACATTCACTGATGCTCAAGAAGGCAACATGATACATTAAGAGCCAGGGGGGTGTAAACATTTGAACAGGATGATTGGTGTAAATTGTTATTATTATCTGTAACTGGCTTCTTGATATTGTTTATATTGTAAATGTTCCTGAAAGCCACTGTGGCATGTCTGTCTCTGCGTTTCATATACTTTATGTTTATATGCCAAGCAGCTTTCTGCAAATTGTATCTCACAGTAGAGATATTCGGATCACACGCTTCTCTCATTCCGTTTTTCACTACAGGGCGTCCCAGGAAACCCAGGAACCCCGGGGCGGGACGGCCCTCCTGGACCCAGAGTAATGTTTCTTTCACTCATGATTGGTTTATAGAACTGTCAGGTTATGTAGCATTTGCTGTGATTGGCTAATGAGCGTGTTCCGCTCCACAGGGTTTGCCAGGTAATGACGGACCACAGGGAAGACCAGGGCCTCCAGGAAATATTGTGAGTAAACACACTGAAATTGCTAGCATGCATAATAGTGCAAAAAGTTGTTTTTGAGTGCACTTTCGCAAGGGAGATGCTTCACACTCCTACAATTTACTTAAATTCTCCCACACGAACATTTTCAAATAGGGATTTACAATGTGTGTGTGTGTGTGTGGATGCTTAAGTGCATGTAGAGCAGAATGCAGAGTGTTCAGTCCTGGCACTCAGCCATGTAGATACCTAAAAGCACTTCACAGATAAAAATGCTTAGAAAAGCCTAGAGATTCTCCTGCATTAAACATTTTCATTGTGTTCTGATGGGTTTTGGATAAGAGCCACTACACCATCGGCCTTTTTTTTTTTTTGCAAGGAGCCTTGTTTATTGTTTATCAGAGATAAAAGCTAATGTGGTCTCTTCACCTACCATGAACTTCAGGTGCACACCACACCACACATTTCTCCCCCCCACATTTAGCGTGCCTGGAACTCACTCAGAAAATGTTTAAAACAATGTTTCTGTATTGAGTAATTAATATCTTGACCTGAAAAAAGTCATTAAACTACATTTTTACCCTCATTGGAAAATCCAGATTCCAAATTAATCCAGATTAATATGCAAACTGAAATCCATACACATGCCTTTTGCATATCTTTTTTTTTTTTTTCAGTGTCATGCAGTGACAGTTTTTTGCCCAGTCTATGTACCCCCAATAAGGATTAAATCAATAAACCACACATTTTTAATGTTTAGGTTGACTTTAAGCATTTAAATATATATATTTTTTATACTGCTCATAAGTCATTATGTGTAAATATAAGCCACAGTAAGTAAGAAATCATTTGATAAATATGAGCCACCATTTCAGATGTTGTCAACGATTATGTCCTACTGATATACCTTTGAAGTGAAGTCATTTTTCTGACGTCTAACATATTACACAATCAAGTACAATACACACATAAAACAAAAAATGCGTGAATACAGAGAAACCATACATTTATTTTGGCAACTGTAGTTTAGAGCCTAAAAACAAAACAGGGGATGGGCAGTCTCAGCGTTATGGATGTGACATTTGCACTCACATTGGCTAACAGAAATCTCACAGCTGAGCCAAGCGTTATGGATGTGTCAACAAACGGACTTTTGTGGGAGACTACATATTTTCTACAGACTATCACTTTTAAAAAGCATCACAATATGCATCATATGTAGGACATGAAAGAGACTTTTTCTGGTTTTGAGAATCATTAAGAAATAACTGGCATTATGGATGTGACATGTTTGCATTATGGATAAGTTGTGTTTGAATGATTAGTCCATATATTTGATGTATTGATGCAATTTTCTGTACAATTCAACTACAGAAGTTACATACAGTGAAATATGAGTGAAAGTCATGAGTAAACATTGTAAAAGACATTTTGTTACTGTGCTCACACTTTTTTTCCATGGTAAGGTTGACATTTGTCAATGCTCCGTTAAAGAGTGTTTAACCCTGTAACCTGGCCTTCCCTCAGTGGGATGCGACCCCCGTTGTCTTTAGCGCATTCAGTTCTTGAGTGAAAGAGATATTGCTCTAGTCTGTGAACATGGACTTTTTCTTTCGTCATCACACAGCTGGATAAATTCTTTGGATGCGTCGTTGTGCTGCCTGCCATATTGCTTGCTTTGTCGTTTTGCACATAGTTCAACAGTTCCACTTTCTTAGCTAAGCTTGGTAATGTGATGATATACTTGGTCTGTAACTTACACACAAGGTTAAAGAGTTTCCGAGTAATTTAATTCAGTTCAAAGCATCTTTACAGAAATCCGTATGTCGATTTAGTCCCTGAGACGACATGAGGAAGAAACATCGAGAGGAAACAGACACAAAAGGGAGCCCATCCGATTCTGGGTGACACTGGATAGTGCGATTATAAAACATTACAGTGTACAGGTGTAGAAGAAGTCCTGGGATGAGCACAGGACAGTGTTTATGATCAAAGCAGCAGTTTGTAGGTACAAATCTATAGTATGCTGGTGAGATTATCCACTGTGACAATTGTGAGAATGAAACTGATTTTGGGATGTGCGAATCCATAAGGATGATGAATGCTTTTGTTATTACTGAAATATTTGAAAACACAGGGAATTTCAATCATGAAAAGCAGGAAATGTTGCTCTGAAAAGAGATAGGTATGTGGACCCCACAATTCTAGGTCCTTCTTTAAGCCATGCAGAACATTCATGAAGTTTTCTTTGACAACTCTCTGAAGATTAGAACAAACAGTGATCGCTCTTTCATCTCTTTCATCCATAGTCTTACTATGTGGGCTTATTCCTGCCTCGCCCATGTTTAGAATGTTAACACGGTAAAACAACTGTTTCTGGCATGAAACTTTAAGCTCTTGCTGCAAAGCAGTCAGATCTTTCTCAAGGCCGTCTTCTCTTTGATCTCACAGTCTTCTCTCTTTCATCCCACTACCATCCCATAAAGAGGCACTGGCTTTGCCTCTTTAATCTGGACGTCAGTGCCTCTGTGTTATTACAGCTGCTCTTTTCTCTCTGCAGGGAGGACCAGGAGCTCCCGGGGGACCGGGTCAGAATGGCCCTCCAGGACCCACCGGCGAACAGGGACCCCCAGTAAGAACACAGTGGAATGTTTGTGTGTTGCGTATTCAATGTATGTCGGTCCAAATGAAGTCATAACTCTTTGTGAATACACTGTTTGACTCTACCCTATTATTCAGACTATAATGCATTTCATACACAAATTTTTAGAGGCTGTAAAGACATTATGCAAAATAAAGAATTCCTGTTACAGTCGTAATCAAAATTATTCAACCCCCATTGCAAATCAGGTTTATTGTCAATTGAAAAATCAAACAAAAGCAATTGAAATAGTTCAACACAATGAATGCTTCAAGTGATTTCTCCAAATTCAACTGAAAATGCAACTTATAATGACTTCTCCAGTCTCAAAATTATTCAACCTTCTGAATAGAATCCCTCACAACAGCACAAATATGCAAAACTGGTGTTGTCTCAAGCACACTTGATGCAACTAATCAAGAGCTTCATTAGTTGCACCAGGTGTGCTTGAGCTGGAACACATGAAATACCTGAACTGGCTAGGGGAAGAAAATACATGAAATACCTGGACAGGGCAGAAAAAGGAAGCTATCAACGGCTGCAAACAGATTTCTGAGAAGGCAGGTTGTGGAAAAACCCTCAAGTGACTACAAAAGACCTGCAGCAAGACTTGGTGGCAACAGGCACTGAGGTTTCAGTGAGTACAGTATGACGTGTACTAAACGCAGAAGATTTCCATGCCAGAACTCCAAGACATACACCACTACTGACCCAAAATCACAAGAAAAGTCGGCTCAAAATCATATAAATAAGCCACAGAAGTTTTGGAATTCTGTTCTATGGAGCAATCAAACAAAACTGGAACTTTTCGGCACAAAGAATCAACGGTATGTCTGGAGAAAGAAGAATGAAGAAAGAACACTCTGTCCACAGTCAAGCATGGTGGTGGATCGGTGATGCTCTGGGGCTGCTTTGCATCCTCTGGCATTGGAAACCTGCAGCGTGTGGAAGGCAAGATGGATTCATTCAAGTATCAGGAAATCCTAGGAGAAAACGTCATGCCATCTGTGAGGAAGCTGAAGCTTGGGCATCATTGGACCTTCCAACATGACAATGATCCCAAGCAAAGCTCAAATTCCACCAAGGCTTGGTTGCATAAGAAGTTCTGGAAGATTCTACAGGGTCATTACAGTCACCTGACTTGAACCCCATAGAAAATCTCTGGTGGGATTTGAAGAAGGCGGTTGCAGCACGCAAACCCAATAACATTACTGAACTGGAGGCCATTGCTCATGAGGAATGGGGTAAGATTCCTCAGGAACGCTGCAAGAACTGGTGTCTGGCTATGCATCTCATTTGCAGCAGGTCATAACAGCAAAAGGGTGCTCTACTAAGTACTAAATATGCTTGCCATGAAGGGGTTGAATAATTTTGAAACTGGAGAAGTCATTATAAGTTGCATTTTCAGTTGAATTTGTGGAAACCACTTGAAGCATTCGTTGTGTTGAACTATTTCAATTGCTTTTGTTTGATTTGTTCAATGCAAACAGCTGAAAGTCTGTACATTTTGACAATAAACCTGATTTGCAATGGGGGTTGAATAATTTTGATTGCAACTGTATGTTAATGACTTATACAGTTAAATCACTGATATGTTTTTTTTTTTTTTTCTCTAAGCATACAGAATGGTGTAGTCTAGAGTGACTTGAATGAATTTGGACTTTAGGAATTGAATTGAGGCACCAAAAACTCTATAAACCACCATAATTTTATATAGTTAGAACCACTATGAAGTGCTATTTGCTCTTAGTGCTGCTACTCCATGCCTAGTGGTTTGAGAAATATCTCATGTACTGCACCTGATCTCATCTGGAATGAGATAATGCTCCTAAAATTGCAGTAAAGTGTTTAGAAAGTGCAAAAGGCAGCACAGATTTTACTCTACAGCAGGACATGCATTGTCATTTTTAGATCCCTATTCCCTGTGCTGATAAGTGAACACAAGAACACAAATGATTAATTCATTTATTCAGCTTCTGTGAGCTCTTTATAGCAAGCCCCTGGTCAGGGTTGTGGTGGATCCGGAGTCAATCCCAGGAACACTACAGTAGAATTGAGGCGGGAATACATAATGCAGAACTGTCTATGTGATTATTGTAGGGTTTACCAAAAATTGAACCTCTCTTTATCTGTCTTAGGGCCTTCCAGGCCCACAAGGAGAGAAGGGAGAACGAGTAAGTGATCTCATCTTTACCCTCATAAAGTTCATGAAATCTTGCTTTGTACTTTTTTTTTCTGTATGCTATATGCCTTCCACTAGCTTTACTACAGGCTGAAGAGGAATCAAGTAGACACTGAGTAGTCATGTGGTATATGTAGCATCATAACTGGATTAGTGTTTCTGTAGGTGCATGTAAGAGCTTGTGTGTGTGAGTGTGTGTGTGTGTGTATATGCTTGTGTACATGCATGAATGTTTGTGTGCTGACCCACACAATCTTCAGGGAAAAGATGATCTCTCTCATGTCTCCAGTATTACAGTAATTATCGTTGTATCCGGACTGATAATCAGCACAAACTGTACAAGTCAAAAGCTGTCTAAGTGTGTACGTTTGTGTGTGTGAATTGTACAGGGGGATGCACAGTCCACTTCATCAGTCCAAATCATTGCCAGACAAGTGTGTGAGCAGCTCATACAGAGTGAGTTCACTACATGACATGCTCTCTCACCCCATTCACTCCATTCACGGTATTTAACATTGAATAAATGCTGCATGTTTAAATATCGATTAAAATCTGACTTTTATTAAGATTAAAATAAAAAGTACAGAGAATATAAATCTGAAGACATGAACAAACTGCATTAAATAAATGATAGTTAAAGTACAAGTCAACTTTAAAGGTTTCAGAATCTTAAATTAAAACATGACTAATACAAATGTACCAAAAAACATCGCAGCGACGGACTATATTTTAGAGTGTATATGATAATATCATATTAAATATTGAAGTACATTGAATAAGCACTTATCGGCACTTTCTCTCTCTCTCTGTCGCAGGTCACATGGCTCGTTATAACTCTATACTGAATCATATCCCGAGGCAGCAGGCAGTCTCAGTCCGCACTGTTCCTGGGCCTCCAGGTGAGCCTGGTCGGCCCGGCCCTCCAGGACAGCAAGGAGAGCAGGGTCCGTCTGGACGTCCCGGATTTCCAGGAACTAACGGAGAGAACGGCCAGCCCGGAGACAGAGGTGCTGCACTGGGCTCGAGGATTAACACAGGATCTGGAGTGTGGGCGAGATTAGAGACTAACATACAGGATGTAGAGTACAGACTAGGGATAATCATGAGGGATCTGAAATAAGGACGTGTAAGATTTGGAGATGAGATTAGGGATCATATGCAGTATTTGCATTGTAGATGAGATTAGGGAATAACATGTTGAATCCTAATACTCTTTAACTTGGATTTGGTGTGCTAAAAGAGAAAACACAAATCATTCTTTATCTGCAGTTAATACAGCTGGAATCCATTCTGATGCTTTCTTCAACCACATGTCTTGATTTTTTTTTTAAATATATTTTTAATTGTTCAGTATTAAAAAAACACCACAAATCTGTTTAATTAGCCCATATTGATTTGAGGGTTAGTTTCTCACCTTCGCAATGCTTTCTTTTAAAAATCAAATCAATGAATGGCTTAGGAATAACAGTTAGAATAAGAAAGCTATAATGGACCAGCAAGAAAAGGGATGTAGGATTTGGCATAAGATTTCTGGAATCTGAAGTACAGCTGAAATTTGAAACATCTGATGTCAAAGAATGGGTACATTCCAACTGCATTCATTTTTCCGCATATATATATAAATAGAGATAAAAACTTGAAATTCTCTTAAAATGTTAATTTTCTGGTTTTAAAAAAAAAGGAGCACCTTATTCAGATTAGCCAAAGGACATGTTTCATCAGACTATAAAGCCAGGATGTTTCTGACCCTTTTTTGCCCCCAAAAGAAAAAAAATTGCAGAATTTTATTTAAGCCTTAAAGGGTTTTTTTTAAAGACTTTTTTTTTTTTAATGTCAGTGGGTAGTCAAACAAGAACAAAGACATCTGGAAAAGGAATGTATCTTGCATTCCATAATGCAGCTATTGCAGCTATTGCTGATATATATATATATATATATATATATATGAGTGAGGGCTGGTAATAAATATAATTTTGTGTGTGTGTGTGTGTGTGTGTGGTGTGTGATATCAGGTCTTCCAGGTGAGAAAGGAGAGAAGGGAGGCCCAGGTGTTGGTGTCCAGGGTCCCAGAGGGCCTTCAGGACCTCCAGGTAAACAAACACATACACACACACACACACACACACACACACACACACACACACACACACACACACACACACACACAAACAGACGATGGCCTCTCATGACATATGAAGTAATAGAGAGAAAAGGAATCTCTTCAGGATAGTGATGAAAATATGAGATGGACGTCGCTGTACAATATGAAACATTGCATTTCATTCCCACTCCACTTTACATTCTTGTTTTAAATTGTTTTAAATCCTACATGCCAAATACTGAGAAACAGAGCTGTGTGCAATGCTGTTTTTTTTTTTTTCTGCTCCCACAAAAACGACCCACTACAGGCAATATTTTCTAATGAGCTCATTTAATCTAATTAACCAAATATATATAGAAAGTGGGTCATTTAAACTTAGGCATTTAAAATGCCTTGAACTTGTGTGCCTTATTACAGATTTATTACTTTCAGGCTACTTGCTTATGCTGTAACAAGCCATGCATGCTAGAATACTCGCACTCAGTATGCACGAGAACAATTTAAAAGAAAAAGAAAACAATTAGGCTATTAAGGAGCTTAATTAGGTAACATTTTAATAGATATCACAAATTTCCCTGATTCAATCATCGAATTCTGTCACACTGAAATGACTTAGAGAAGACTTTTTTGAACCCCATTTTCTTCCAATTTGGTCATTTGCTCATTCCCCACCCACACAGCAGCTACCAACCAGAGAGGATGGAGGCTAGCTATGTGAAGCTAGCACAGATGAACACACTCATCACACTCACTGACGGGCTCGAGAGTACTGCCATTGCTCCCACTCAGAGAGCACGACTAATTAAGCTTCAACCACAGATAGCTGTGGCATCATTAGAATTCAAACTCTGGGTTTCCCTACAATAGAGTGAATGCTTTTCTGTCTCATGACCCATGGAGCTCAGGAGCCTGAACACTTTTAATTCAGTTATTAAAATGTTTTCAGTCTTTTAGCATTTATTTCTGATCGCTCTGATCTGTGTTGGAGTAAAAAATATTCTGAACCTGCAATTTGTGTGACTTATGGGATCCCATCATAGATTTTTTTACATGTGCCTGAGGAACGAAAGAAAGACAAACAAAGAAACAAGCAAAATTATATGAATAACTCCTACGCACATTTCTGTGTAGTCATCAGTGTGTCATCAGATACACATCAGTGCCCACTCAGTATACAATTGTGTGTTGATTTTGGTGTGTGTATGTGTGTGCGCACTCTCAGGACCACCTGGTGAGGGAAGAAGTGGCAGCCCTGGCCCATCTGGTCGCCCTGGTAACCCTGGTGGTCCCGGCAGGCCGGGCATTCCTGGAGCAGTAGGACCGGCCGGACCTCCAGGATACTGCGATCCAAACTCCTGCGGATACAATGTCGCAGGTGACTTACTCTCTCTCTCTTTTTCTCTCTCTCACACACACACACACACACACACACAAACAAATATATATATATATATATATATATATATATATATATATATATATATATATATATATATAAATCATATACATATTACAGAGATAATTTCTCTAACAAATATGAAACATATACAGTACTGTGCAAAAGTTTTAGGCACACGCAAAGAAATGCTGTAGAGCAAAGATGCCTTCAAAATAATGAAATTAAATGTTTCTACATTTAAAAAAAAAATACAGTAAAGAGCAGTAAACAGTAGTAAATGAAACAAAGTCAGTATTTGGTTTGACAAAAAAATAAAAATAATAATAGTAGTCTCCGGTACAATGTGTGCAGTTTTATAAGGAAATGAGCTGGTAAGTTTTATTGAGCATCTTGCAGAACCAGACACAGTTCTTCTGGAAACTTTGACTTTCACACTCGCTTCTTATATTTGCAGCAAAACCCAGCAGCCTTCATTGTGTTTACTGTCTGAAAAGTGTCTCTTATGTAATCTGCTGCTTTCTTTAATGACATACAGACAATTTTCTGTAACATTTAATTTTGTGCTAGAAAACTTTGGGAATTTTTGGGAATCTAAAATTTTTTTTTTGTATTGACTTGATAATGTAGAAGTCATAAAATAAAAAAAATCTATAACAAAGTTTGTACTAAAAAAATAAATAGAACTAAAACTTTTGCACAGTACTGTATATATTAAAGAGATTTTATTTCTGTGATAAACAAAAAATCTATTTTTAAAGATCATATACATCTCTAAATTTCTAAGATATTAGATGATGGTATATTTGATGTTTAAAAATATACTGAATACATACAATTGTATTACTATAAACTGTAAACAGAGTCTGACAATATGAACCATAGTGAACAGAGCAGAAAGATTATCCATGAATTTTCTATTTAACTGAAATGCATATAACTATTGTTAGCTATTCTACCTCACTGTGCTTAATCACTTACATCATCATGTCAACACATCAAACCCACACTGTGATGTTTTGAGTCATTTCCCTGCACTTGTACTGATCATGAATTCTGCATGCTGTGAGTGACTCCAGGGCAACTCATGATGCAATGCCATAGCAATTCTGCCAGATTAGTAATAGTACAGTGGTTGGTTGTGTGCTGGATTTGGTTTAAACTGATACACAAAGAGCAATAGGGACTGAATGGCTCATTCAGCTTAATAGAAATAAAGAGGAAAGGAGACAGACTGTCACAGCTTAATTTATTTAGTTGCATTAATCACATAGAAAGTACTGTCATATCTTGGCATTATGGGTGTTTTAATCAGTAATAAGTCAGTCATATAGCTGAGATGATTGTGTTCTCCATACTGCAACCAGTCCAGAGTTGCATTGTAATACTGTTAATCTTGTGTGTGCACTTCTAATTGAATGTTTTATCAATTGTTTCAGCCGTCAGTGTTTGGAGTTCAGTGTTCATCATTGCAGCCTGCAATCTGTAGTGCATTAATGCGTCCTAGGTTTACTATTTGCATAGTCAAAAAAAAATTAATTAATAAAATTAGAAACAATAAACTTCTCTACTGATGGTTATGAAATACTGTCAGTGGTATAGTGTTGCTGTTACTGTGACAGATTTATTGTAGAGTGAAAAAAAGACTATGAAGTTACTGTTGCTATTATTTCCCTTTGTGCTGAATCTTTCTGTAGCAGTGTGTGTGTGTGTGTGTGTGTGTGTGTGTGTGTGTGTGTGTGTGTGTGTGTGTGTGTGTGTGTGTGTGTGTGTGAGAGAGAGAGAGAGAGAGAGAGAGAGAGAGAGAGAGAGAGAGAGTATATCATGAGTGCTGAATGCCTGTATGTGTGTATAGTAACTCCATAAATGTCTGATTCTGTAAGCATAGTGCTCATGTCTCCACTGTCAGTATGGTGATAGTTCATTCCAGCTGTTCACATGAGATAGAGACATAAGGAGTTATGCAATGCTTAGATAAAGTGTGTGTGTGTGTGTGTGTGTGTGTGTGTGAGTTTCCTTATGGTGTTGTATTTCTTTATCAGCTAATTGATAAAGAAGCATCAACAATGTAACATAATCAGTGATTTAGTTAAAACCATGCATGAAAAAAATCACTGTCTTACTGACTGTCCTTTTGCTCTTTTTCTGTCTCTCTCTCTCTCTCTCTCTCTCTCTCTCTCTCTCTCTCTCTCACACACACTCACCCTTTCTGTCTTTCTCTCTCTCTCTCTTTTTCTCTCTCCAGTTGTTGAAGACCAGCAACAGTTTGTACATGTGTACTGAGCTTCAAGCTCCATTCACACGTTTGTGTAGGCTGTTGATGGCGCGCATGCCTAGAGTCTTCTCTTAACACACACACACACACACACTCACACACACACACACACTCACACACACACACACACACACACACACACACATATGCAAACACACACAGTCTAGAAAGCTTTTGCTCTGCCGAACACAAACACACAGTGTACATACACACCAAGTGCTTTGGTTGCATTGTTGCTTCTGTACTGACTGTGCTGGTGTTCATGATTGAGCTCATCTGACACACACACACACACACACACACACACACACACACACACACAAGATGTCAGATAAACACCACTAACACTAATTCCTTTGTGCATTGTAATGTGGGTGCTGTGTGTATCGTGATGTGTCGTCATCACTGACCATGGGGTTTCTGTGTCCTATCCTTCCACTCTCTGCTGTGTCTCCATGTGTGTTTATGTGTGTGTGTGTGTGTGTGTGTGTGTGTGTATGTGTGTGCGTGCGCTGCTTGGTGATGGTCAGAGAGGGTCTTTCATCATGAAGTGACTGACAGAGATGTTCCCGTAGCCCGAATGCAGCCCAACCCCTACCAAACATACGGTCCCGACGAGGTGGAGGGAGTTGAGGAGGATCCATACAGCAGCTACGGCACGCATCACTCCTACTACCAGCCCAGCTACCCCGAGCCACGCCCTATTGAGCCCGAGGAAACAGTAGTCGAGGAGATAGAGGAAGAGCTGCGATCACCAGGCATCCAGCGTCTCACGCGCAGCACAGAAGAGCAGGGGCAGAACAGAGAGACGAGGACGAGCGCTCACTTCTGACACACTTCTATCAATACCAACACCAATCGAGTTTTAAAACGTGTCAACACAAAATGACATCACATTTAACAGTTATTATAACACGCAGAAACAACTAGGGCTGTCGAAACTAATTATTCTATTCAAACACTGTTTCAGCACATCCATGTATGTCTGTTGAAACACGCATTTCCTGAATGTTTTGGTCTTGGGTCATATGATGTAGGAAATTTATTTATGTCATTTATGGCATGCTTATATATATATATATATATATATATATAAAGAAATGAGAAAAATGTTTCCCCTACATAGAGGTGTTAATAATTTCTAGCAGACATTTTGTGATTACAGACCACGCCCTTAACTAAATGACATGGAGTGAGACTGTGAAACTGTAAAACATGACAAGAACTTTGAGAAATTTAGATGGAGTTTCTGTTTCTGACAGCCAGGCCTCTGACTAAAGATTCTCGGGTGGGAGGTGTTGAATAGGAGAAGATGTAGCGGTGGTCAGTGCGTAAACTTCATCATTATCAGAGAAAAATGCTTTACAGGAAGTTATCTACGAAGAAGGTTATTAAGCGTCAGGTGTGGTCTTTCTCCCAAACTTCTTTACTCTTTTTCTGTGGCTGAATCTCAAATTGCGCTTGACTAGACATGTAGTGCACTACAACTCCATTATGTTACACCCTGTGCAGTGAGAGTATATAGTGTATTATGTAATGTTGCCTTCTTGGACAGAGCAAATGGCATATGCATGGCAGGGTATGAAGTCACACATAATATTATATAAATCCATATTCTTTAAATGCCATTTCTGACCCATATGTCCTCACTGAAATTAGCACAAACACACAAATATATTAAGAAGACATCCATCCATTTTCTGTAACTGCTTATCCTACACAGGGTTGCAGGGAGCCTGGAGAGTATCCCAGGGGACTCAGGGCACAAGGTGGCATGACAGGGCCCAATCGCACACACTCACACACCCATTCACACACTACGGACAATTTGGAAATGCTAATCTGCCTACAACGCATGTCTTTGGACTGGAGAAGGAAACCGTAGTACCCGGAGGAAACCCCTGAAGCACGGGGAGGGACATGCAGACTCCGCTCAGACAGGGCAGAGGCGGGAATTAATTAGACATACAGTAAATAGGTCATATATGATCAGATTTGATTCACTTGGTGTCTCTGAGCCACATTTCTGGCTACATTGGTCTGACCAGTCCAGCAGCAGATGTCCAATATATATATATATATTTTAAAAATCCACTAAATGAAACATCAACATAAATATCAATGATTAAAGTAAAAAAAAAAATAATAAAATAAAAAAAACTTTTTATAAGTTAAACAAAAATTGCAAAAAAGGGTCTTGACAGCCCTAGTAATGACTGTTGCATGTGATGTGATATTGTGGTGAGGTTCTCCGTAATAGATTATGCACTGTATCACAGTACTCATTCATGCAGGTAGCAACTGTAGAATTGTAACTACAGCCTTTATTATAGATTTATTTTTTATCCTTTTTTATTGGGCACACACTTTTATCCAGAGCTTAGAAGTAAAGCAAAATACAATCAAAGCTCAGAGCTGAGCAGTTGAAGGTTAAGTGGCTCTCTGGTAGTCTTGGGACCGACCATAAGCACTGAGCCACCGCTGCATGGGTAAGATTCAAAATTCTAAAAGTATTATAAGATTTACAAGGGTGGATTTGAAAGATTTGGTGGAATGAGAGAAGAGTGCATGTAGAGCAGTGAGGTGTGCTGTGTGGAACTCTTTAAGTGCCTGATATAATACACAGCAGAGATTCTCTGTTTCCTCGCCGTCTTGCTCTGTCTCTCACTTGCTTTCAGCAATCAGAAAGTGTGCTGTTGCTCAGTCAGATATTGTACGCTGCCAGTCAAGAATATTTCAACATTCTGTTAGTTCTGACAGGGCATGGTAATAAAATGAGTGAGGAATAAAACACTTGGGGCCTGCAGTTGTAGCAAAATAATCAATGACTGGGTGGTGTGATGAGGTCCGATGTGAAGCAGAGTTACACTTACCATCGAGAGGTTGATTATTTTCCAATAACAATGTCCAAATGTGTTTTATTCCTTTTATACCACAGCCATTTGCCAGTGATTACATAATTTTTTAATCACAGAATGACACATCAAACTTTATATCCATTTATAGATTTAATATTGTGGAACACGTGCAAAACAGGTTAGTTTCCATTAGCACTTACTTTGTAGCAGCTGTAAATATTAATTTCCTTATGAGGTTCTTTTTTCTTTTTTTTACTCTTTTTAAAAATGAATAATACAAAAAATATGCAGGTTGTTACCAAAAAACTAGAAAGCACAAAGTCCCGAAGACCTTCAAGACTCGTTCCTTAAATGATAAATAAATGTTTTCTTACAGAAAACTTCACCATGTCAATGATTACAGGTTTTTCGTTGTTAAATAAAATTAAATATTAGATTATATGGAGTGTTTTCCATACACGTTCCTGAGAATCAGTTGTTACTGTAGAAAAGATAATGCATTAGAATGAGCTGCTGATATTGAAAATGAATCCTTCTGACCAATCAGATCTGAGAATTCATCAGCACACAAACCTAACCCTTTGTGTTTAATGATTTAACTGTCCGCTCTCGGATCCTGATCTGACCCTACGTGACAATTGTTAGAGGAAGGTAGACAAATTAAATTCCCAGGAGCCTTTACTCTCCTAACTACACACCTTTTTTTGTTAGTTTCACTCTAACTACTGAATAAATCACTGTAGATACCAGGGATTAGAAATGTTAAAGTAAAAGAACATTTTTTTTTTTTTTTTTAAATAATGATAATTTGCATTCAAATCACAAACAAAATCACTCCAATTTGTTCCAGAGTGAAAACATTTATTTGAAAAGCGCCTAACTGGTTAAAAACGTTATTTTCCCGTTCTAGTATGATTTCAAGAAAGTATTGCATAAATTCCTGTCCAGAATTCCACACTTGTTGCTCGTCAGGCCACAGGAAGGTGTGACATTAGATAACTGCGTTTTAGAATATGGGACAATGGCAGGAAAATCTGCGTTAAAATTTTTTTCTAATGATTCTGCAAGCAACAAATGATTCCAAATGACTCTTGACCAGTAAAGAACGTCATTAATCGTTCTTTTATTTCTTTCTGATGGTTTGCTACTAACAAGCGGGCATCGAACGTTGGAGCAGGATTGTTAAAATATCCTTTCTGTTCAGAATGAACCAAAATGAAAAATAAATCGTTTCTAATTTCTGGTTGATACTGAATAATATGCTTCAAGATAAATACCTAAATTATAACGTGTGACTTTAAGTGGTTACACCTATAGCTGAAAGACTTATTGTCAATTGCTAGATGTTTACACGTTAGTGAGCAAGAACTAAATTGTCACAAACATTTCTCCATTTACATGTTCCTGATCATTATTTCCAGTTTTAAATTTACATTTTGACTGGCAGTGTAAATGAACTTTTCTTACTGACAGCCATTTGTGCAAACCAACATTTTGTTTACAATATTTTTGTTTACAATATTATCTTTTCTAACAATCTGAAATTTCACTTTTGGATTGTATTCTGGTTTTAACATTGAATTCATCTCCATGTAAACATTCGAGTACAGATTCCTCTGTATTAAGTGCCTGTTTATAGTATTAATCATGTATACTAAATTCATTCTAGCTCATTTTGTAGATAAGTATAGCTCATAAGAGCGCTTTATCTGAAACATGATAAAGCAATGGTTGCTGTGATTCGTTTTTTTATGAGATGTTGGCAGTTTCATTAAGGGTGAAACTTTCCATTTTGACCGTCCAAATTATTTATTGTGTTACATTCCTGGTGTCTTTATAGTATAATGGCTCTGTGCTTATATTGTACAATGCTTACATGAACATAACAGACATTTCTCAAACTATGAAAGTGTATTGTGATTAGCTTGCTGTTGTACATGCCAGCTGATGTTCTTCATGTTTATAAGAACCCAATCCAATGGTGCTAAATGTGTGTGTGTGTGTGTATATATATATATATATATATATATATATATATATATATATATATATATATATATATATATATATATATATACACACACACACACACAGTATATATTATCAGATTATCAGACTCATTTTGTGGAATGTGTGGAACATATTTGGTTCTTTATGGCGTTTAGTTGTTTGTTGTCAATATGCTAGTTTTATTGTACCACAGTATGCTGTTTTTCTTACTTTTTCAAATCACTAGTAAAAAAAAACAAAACAACAACAACTATAGACCATGTACATGGCATCATTAGCTTTGTGATCATTGAAAAAACAGTCAGAGAAATACCATAATTTGACTTGAACATGTTTTTAAAGCAATAAATCCAAATTTCACCACAAACTACTGTTCTGCATCGCTTACCTAAGCTTATGTGGATGAAATGTGAGATTCAATGGCATAGCAAGGAGAGAATACGTCTATTAAAAGGACTAGATAACTTCTATTATCAGAGAGATGTAGATCACTGTGTGTATGTGTGTGTGTGTGTGTGTGTGTGTGTGTGTGTGTGTGTGTGTCTCTCTCTCTCCCTCTCTCTCGCTCTCTGTAGTGTCAGACATGTTGGGTCATGATCGTCACACAGTTGCTAAAGTATTTAGGTCAGATAAAGGTGTGGAGAGGAAGAGTACATTCATACTCACAGGCACATATGCTCTTTGTCTCTTCACTTCCTGCCAGAGCCAACAGCACCCACTTACTTCGTTCATAGAGTGAGTGTATTTGTTTGTATGTGCATACACTGAGTGGCCAGTGTTATATTAGTGTTATATAGTGTTAGTGGTTATATTTTTCGAAAGGGGGTGTGCTAAAAGATTTTTAACCATGCCTTTAAATATTAAGCAACCATTACAGTTGAACTGTATAGTAAGGGTTTCATTGTACAGGCATACAACTATTATGCATACACACAGGAACACACTGAAACCCTTCTTTAAGTGTTACAAGCCTACTCATGCTGTATCTTTCAAATAGCAAGGAAGCATGGTAAATCGATTTTTATTATTTATTTATTTATTTATTTATTTTTACATACATGCATACAGTATCAAATGAAAGGTTTTCTTTGGGAAAGTCAATATGTTTATTTCTTCGAATCTGCCTGTCCACAGAGCAGCTGTGTATTTAAAAAAAAAAAAAAGAAGAAGAAAGAATAGTATGTGGTATTTTGAGTCTCTACTGTTTCATAGTTGCAGAATATCTGATAGTGGAGACACTAACGGTATCTAGCCTACTCAGGAAATCCCACAAAGCATCACAGTAGGCAGTCTCCACAGGCTACAGATCTCCCACAGTCTACTGTTCGACACAGACAGTGGATAAGGGAAAGTTTCAGACACATCCACAATGTGGTGCTGGCACGTTATACAATATAATACATTCCTGATTTCTCAAATGTAATAGTCAATAGGGTGCCATTTCAAGAATAGCATCAATCATACTGAACATGCCAGCTCAGTTCTAGTTCCGGAGGACAGGAAGCACACAGAATTCTTCAGTTAAATCACACTTGAGGAAAATCTGTTGTCTTTGAGCTTAAGATTAGAAAACTGAGCTAGAATCTGGACATACAGGACTGGGGCTGAGTATGTCTGACACTCCGGTGATAAAGGCCCAACTCAACAATCACCTCCACATTACTGTACACTGAACAAGGAGAACTTCTGCAAGGAGAGAACACAAACATAAACACACTGAGTAAAGAAGGAAGATAGCAACGAGGGGACTTAAACTGACCTGAATGACTGAATGTTGAGGCCTCTGAGCTCTGAGCCATCATTACACATCAGTGGGGTGTGTGTATCAGTGTCAATGTAGAAATGAAGTACACAAATCTAAGCAGACATTCAGGTCTCTACACAATTGCTATCCCTACAAAATGTGGGTATTTAATGTGTTTTAAACCAAACTTGATGGACTATTTCTGCTCTGAGGTGCTTTGTTGTTTTTTTTTCTTTTGGCTGCTCCCATAAGGGGTCACCACAGTGGATCACCTTCCATTGTCCACCTAGTGACTTGGCACAGGTTTTTACGGCAGATGCCCTTCCTAAAACGACCCACCCCATTTATCCAGGCTTGGGATCAGCACTGAGAGTGCACTAGCCTGGGCTGGCACCCAGCGTGGTGCTCAAACCCACGATTCTGCAATCAAGAGTCCCATGTGCTACTGAGCTAAGTGGACACTGTTCTGAGGTGCTTTGAATATTATTAATACATTACTGACATCTTGCGGTGAGAGGTGTTACTACACAGCTAGGTGGTGAAATTCTTCTGTCTGACAATACCCAAACTAGGCTGCCCGGGGTCAAGGAAACTACACCTGTCTTATAACCTGGAATACATTTTACCATCATGGTGCTGTGTCAGTTGATGAATTAATGAAATTTAATGACAAAATGATGAAACTCAGTGAATAACTCATGACGAACTGAGGAACCAATGAAATTCAATTGACTGGTGAGGAACAGGAGAACTGATGTTATTCAACATATAACTGATCAATTTTGATGAATATCCGATGAGGAACTGATGAAATTTAGTTCAGATTACAACGGGTAGAATTCAGGAAGACCTGAGAAGATTTAATTACCTGATTAACAATCAATGAAATGAAGAAATTAATAAACAATTAGGAATGGATGAAATGTAATTAGCTGGTTAAGAACTGATGCAAGTCAGTACGGGCCAAATGAGAAATTGAAGGACAGATGAGGAAATTATTAAATTCAATGAAGGGCTTGAAATTCAATGAATAACCGATGAGGAACTGATGAAGAGCTGGTGAAATTCAGTAACGAACTAATGAGGAAATGAAACTGAATGAAGAACTGATTAAAACTCGTCATTATTCAGCTGGTTTGATTCTGTAGTCTTTCTGCTTTAAAGATTTAAGGAGCTAAGTAGTTAATGTTCTATGCAGGCCTGAGGCTGAATCTGCTTCCTGTAGTCGTGCGATTGTGAGAGAGTAATGTGTGTATGAGAATGGTTGCCTGCCAATGCTGTTTTTAACACACCATCAGGGAATGCCAGTCACCATCTTAAGGGCATTTCACTACTTTATCAGCTCACGTGACGTTTGTGAAGTGAGAACTTGTGATGCTCGGGTCACCATCAGTGAAGACTTCAAGAACAGAACAATGCAGAGCAATATAATAGCACACTGTGATGTGGGTCCAATGTAGCCAACAGCTTCATCGTTTTTCTTTATCTTTCTCTATGTGTGTGCGTGTTGTTTACAGACCTGGAAGAGATTTACATAAACTGTCCACAGCTGAACCATCCATTACAGCTGTTCAAATTCCACCATATTCCTTTCAAGTCAGAGTTAATAATAGTACTCAACAGGAAGCCATAAATGATCACGATATAATCAATGTCTCTTGCCATGGTAACCAAGGCTAAAGGTTTTCTTAGGCAGTCTGGTTTCTCTCACACACTCTCCAGAGCCAAACAAGAGAAAGACTGTCTTCACTGCATTCTAGTCACATGTTTAGAGCAGTGATGTCCAACTGTGGTCCTGCGTGTCTGACGTTCAGCATGGTTTAGTGATTTCGCTGCTCACACACAGCAGATTCATTAGTTCAGATTTAGTAGGTACATTAGAACAGGACAAGCAACAAGCCATGCTGGACATACCTGACAAATAACCCGAATGACCTGAGATGGAAAACGCAAGCTTTAGTAGCACACACGCTGGATTCCTTCTGCTCTCCTTGCTCTCCTCTTTTCTTGTCCAGGGTGGAGCGGATGAAGTGATTTTGAATGGAGCCTAATGATGAACAGCCATTAATAACTAGTAAGCTGTCTTTTTCTTTAAGCCAGATGTGACATTAGGAAAATAGTGAGGTAAAATTCCAATGGACCATATAATTATAAGTAAGGAATAAAACACAATGGAATGTGCTATTAGCTATAAACAAATAATCAACTACAGGCTGGTGCGTTGCGTTACTGTGATGTGCACTGAGAGGCAGAACACAAGTGTATAGGAGTCATAGGCAAGAGACGAAAACCAGAACGAACAAAACAGAAAAAGAAGGCTTGGATATAATTACACGATACTAAAAGCATCACAGGACTTCACAATAAACAGTGACACAGCAGGATATACAGTACTGTGCAAAAGTTTTAGGCATATGCAAAGAAATGCTGTAGAGCAAAGATGCCTTCAAAATAATGAAATTAAATGTTTCTACTTTTTAAAAGAAAAATACCATAAAGAGCAATAAATGAAAACATGAAACATGAAACAAAGTCACTATTTGGTGTGACAAAAAAATAAAAAATAAAAATAGTAGTCTCCGGTACAATTAGTGCAGTTTTATAAGGAAATGAGCTGGTAAGTTTTATTGAGCATCTTGCAGAACCAGACACAGTTCTTCTGGACACTTTGACTTTCGCACTCGCTTCTTATTTTTGCAGCGAAACCCAGCAGCCTTCATTGTGTTTACTGTCTGAAAAGTGTCTCTCACGTAATCTGCTGCTTTCTTTAATGACATACAAACATTTATCTGTAACATTTCATTTTGTGCTAGAAAACTAATGTTTGGGAATCTAAAATGTTTTTTCGCACCGACTTGATCATGTAGAAGTCATAAAATAAAAAAACTATAAGAACGTTTGTACTAAAAAAATTTTTTTAAAAAGTAGGGTGCCTAAAACCTTTGCACAGTACTGTATATAGACATACTAATAGTAACTAAGGACAGGCACATAACAGGTGAACACAATCAGGCAACAAACCAATGACAGCACAGGAGTGAAGACAGGATTAGAACACCAGCACATGGCTCATTACCAGGCCAAAATTGATCCATTTTTCCTAAAATAATAATAATTTCCCAAAGTGTTTTATTCCTCTTATACTACAACCATTTGCCAATGATTACAACTTAAAGAAAGACACATCATACTTTTTCATCTACTTATAGTTACATTTCATGCATGCGGAACATCCGAGAAACAAGTTAGCTCTTGTTGGAAGTTGTTACAGCACCTATTGTCACGAACAGCAAGTTGAGACGGATGCAAATGCAGTAAAGAGCTTTATTAAAAAGAGAAAGGCAGACAAATCCAAATCGTAATCCAAACTCGTAATCCAAAAGCATGCAAAAGGTCAGGTGATGAATGAACAGAATATCAGTGGCAAGGCAAAAATCAAAACACTAGGCAGAGCAAGGTCAATAACTTAAACACGAGCAGAGACATATAAAGGCTTGGTATCATCACAGACACAAGGAATGGCACAGATACTTCACAAGGAGTGCATGAACTGAAAGTCCTTTTAAACTGTGGCAGTGATTGTTTTGTGAATGGGATGCAGGTGTGCATGATGAGAAGGAAGGTGAGCGTGAACGTGTCAGTGTGTGAGTGTTCTGGGAGTTGCAGTCCGTGGCGGCCATGTTTGTACGCAGTGCAGGTTGGGAAACGGAGTTCGTGGCGTGAGTAGTCCTAACAGCTATACAAAAAAAGTTATTCTCTCACCAGGCTCTTTTTTTCCCCCTCTCTCTTGAAGGTAATGAGACAGCTTGGTACAAACAAATTCCAAATAATGAAGATGATAAATGTTAAATAAACATCTCCTTACAGAAAACGTCACAAAATTAACAATTATGCGTGTTTGCAAAATTGGTTTATGTAACGCACCAGCCATACAATTCCCAATATAAAGTGTTACTTTAAAAATGATAACACATTAGAACAGGCTTATTAATATACACCTGTGATTTGAATTACAGCCAGCACCACTGTCAGAGCTGCTGTTATAGAAAACGAATCAATACCAATCAGAATCTAGAATTCGACAATGCTGTGGTATAAATATAACGTAATTACTTACTACTTAAGTTACTACTTAAACCTACATGAGCTAAGCATGGAGTGAAATTCACTGCTACTGGAAGTAAATAGCTTTTTTGCATTCCTGTGTTCTTTCCCAAACAAAGGAATTTTCATCGGAAACATTTGCATAATTCTGCTCTTTGAGCTTTAAGGAACTGCGATTAACAGGTAGACTAGTACGATAATGCGGGAAAACAGCAGGTTAAAGTTGCACAACTGGTTTATGTAAAAAATAAAACATGACAGGGCATGGAAAATAATCACATGTACCACAGCAGATTGCCAATGATTTACTAATGCTGCACTTTTTAAACATTTATAATTACATTTAATGTTATGGAACATCCGTGCGATGAGTTGGTTCCTGTTTTTACTTACTTTACAGCAGCTATAAACAGTCGTGTGCTCACCAGCCTCTTTTCTTAATGCTCTCATGAAGTTAAGAAGACCGGCAAATTGTAATGTTACTGAGAGACCAGACTTTACTGTGTCGGAAAACTGTTACGAAGCATTGAAACCGGAGACGTCTTTCATAAATGTTAGCTAAACGTCTCTTAACATTAACCTTCACCATATCAGCGATTATACATTTCTCTTTGCATAACTAGGCATTTATTGAGATCTGTTTTTTATTATTAGCCTTAGATTATGTGGGGCGTCCACCATGCAAGTGAATGAGCGGTTACTATAGAAAAGATAACGTATCAGAACAAGCGCATTGATGCGAACCTGTTGTTTAAATTACAGCTAGAACTATACTCAGGAACACCCTCAGATTTTTTATGAGCTTTATACAATATAACTTTTAAAAAAGACACCTCTACCACTCGCCATAAACCAGCCTAAACCGCAACGTAATTACAGCTAAATTGTACAGCAACCAGCAAAAGACCACTTTTTCTAGTCACATATTTCACATTTTTCCAAAAAAATTGCAAAAGGGAGATAAAAAGCTCCAATCTGGCAACCCGTTCCCCAAACCTTGATTTGGCTCCTCTGCGCCTGTACCTGTAATTGGCATCACATTGAGCCAAACACTTGAGCACAGAGCCGAGAATTGAACAGACACACACACGGGGCCAAGACAACAGAGAATTCATCAGTGACTCATTTCTGCCAAATCTGCATATAAATGCAAATGCACACCATGACAGCCCTCATGAATATATTCATGGTGGTAGCCAACATGTGCCAGCATGTGTGTCACACACACACACACACACACACACACACACACACGATAAATTCATAGTGGTAACCAATGTTTGCCAATACACACATGCACACACCTCTACACACCCAATAAATGTACACTGATTACTAGTATCTGCCAATCCACAAACACACACATGTTCAGACTCGACTCATCCGTGCTGGTTACCAACGTTTTTCCAATATATACACATTTGCAATCTGCACACACATTCACGCACCCAATTTGAGGGAATGGTGACTCTCATTGCTTGTGCGGCTTCGCCTCCAGTATGTGGCCATAAGCATGTAATCCTGGGGAAGATTTCATTTCGTACCGCAAACACAGGACGAGCATCACGTTGAGGAAAGACGTCCTAAGAATAAAATGTGTCTAATGACATCCTGACAAACAAACCCAGCTTAACGATCTCATTAAAAGCATACGGTGCGTTCATATTGGACAGAAATCTCAGAACCTAAGAAGGTGACTTGACTTGAGACAACAGACTGCACCATGGTCGTGTACCGTGAAGAGGCGTGGCACGTTTTCAAAATGGCAGAAAGATGATATGATAATGATATGATAAAGTATTCTCTTCTTCTTCAACTGCCTTTAAAAAAAAAAAAATTGTCTAAAGCTGTCCTAAAGTAAACCAATAGACATGAAAAGAACATTCTGGCTGTTTTGTCTGGTTGCTTCCAGCATGAGTACTTGAACACACGCCAAGTTGTAATTACTACTTTGGAAGTCGTAAATACGTGTTAACAAGGGCACATTAACGTCTGTCATTGTTGATATGAGCAAACCATGTAGTGTAGAAACCGTGCAGAATTATGTGCAGAACAAACACAGGGCAAGGTTAGGTTTTATTCACTTTGAACAACACATTGCTCAGTGGAGCCAAGTATGTGCAAGTAATAATAGTTGCTAAAATATTCCAATAATAAAAGATAACAAAAACACATAGCAGCAAATGGGCTACTGTCAGTAATTTTACACCTACAAAATGACCAAAATGGTGACCGATTAACTGGCCACACTACAGTATATTGTCTGGGGATCATTCCAAACACTAGTATTTTATAGACAGTATCTTATATGAATTAACACTTGCACAGACCACTGACATAGAAACAGGGTCATAAAGAAGAAAAGTCATAGCTGTTAAAACCGACAGCTACTCACACAGCATTTTTTTTTTTTTTTTTTTTTTTTTTTAAGACTGATGTTCCAGTAAGAATATTAGACATAACATAACTTACTTTACCTTTAGGACATTGGGTTACAGTGTGTGGTGTTTTGAGGAGTGCTCCAAACCGGTTTGAGGAAGGAAAACAAAAAAAAAAAATTGGTAGAAAAGTGCAACCGGAAACACAATAACCCTTAATGTTTTCTGGAAAAGAAACACTGCTTTCGAAATTTATTACATGATAATGTCGTTATTTTTTCACTCTGTGCATTCCCATTACCTTATCAATTATGTGTTTTATCAATCACCCGAAAGTTTTTGGATCAGCATCATCATAACAACTCATACAATGCTACAAAGCTTCAGTTCCATAGATGAAGACACACGTAAGGATTGAAACACTTCGGGGTGTGCTGTTACAGAAAAGTGAAAATCAACAAAAAGCATAACAGCAGGTTTTATTCCTCTTATAGCACAACAAATTGCCAATGCTTACAACGTTTTATTAATTGATCAATAACATGCCATACGTTTTATCCATTTATAGTTACATTTAATGTTGTAGAACATCATCCATCCATCCATCTATTTTCCATACCGCTTATCCTACACAGGGTCACGGGGGAGCCTGGAGCCCATCCCAGGAAACTTGGGGCACAAGTTAAGGGACACCTTGGATGGGGTGCCAACCCATTGCAGATTATATGAATGAATATAGGACACATCATACTTTTTATCTCATTTATAATTACATTTAACGTTGTAGAACATCAAATGAAGAAACAATAAGCTACAAGAGGGTTCTTAGTCTCTTTTTTTTAATGTAGAAGTAATATACAGCCATTCATTCTCTTTGAATTTTGCATTTTAGTTATTCTGTTCATCACTTACCATGGAGAAGGTTAGAACCGCTAATCATCCAAAGAACTCAACAGCCTTTTGACGGACCCTATTCATTCCTGCTCATGCTTTAACCCTTTCTCGCAGCACACTGGCATTCCATACCACCTGCGGAATGAAATCGACTTATCGGACATTTCCAATCAGTATAAACAAATGGATTATTTTATCACCGCAAGTCTGTTATAAAGTTAGTCAGGACACTGTTGGGTTTCTGTGTGTAGAGTATCATGACTCTGTGTTTAGCTGCTGGTGACAAGGGCGATGGGAAATGGGAGGGGTTTGAGCAAAAAATTCATACCTCTCCACAATAACACTGATACAGAGATAAAACAGACAGCACAACTAAAGCTTAGTGAGTGTCTACTTTCATATGAGGCATTAACCACTACTGTGGAGTGTGACATCACAAATAAATTCAATGCTGAATACAGAACCCCCAAAACAGGCAGAAACTCCATTCTTGGCCTCTGGTAAAAAGAGCTAAGGTTGTGAGTAGAAAATAATCAAAATAGCATACATATAGGATGGTCATTTTAGGTTTCTCTTTCAACAAATATTCCAAGCAGAACCCTTTCAGAACCAAACCCCAGTGAGGCGCCTTTAGAAACACATAAAGTGTAGAAACATAAAGATTGTGACCGGCAGGTGGCGCTGTTTTCTCTACTACATAGAGCAAGAAATCTCACTACATACCAGAAATAAATACTCCAATAACTGCCAAAAATATGTTTTTTCTTCATTTTTTTTTTTTTTTTGTGCATTGACTGAAACGGAGTGAATAATATGAATTATATCAAATATGTTTGTTTACTATTAAAAACAAATAGCTAGAATATAAAAGCCAAATAAATCAAAAAAAAAAAAAAAACCTCGCTGGAGATTTATAGTTTTAATTATACAGTTATTTATTTATTTATTCATTTTGTCAAGGAGGGAAGGAAATAGTGCACTTTAAATCTGTTGATTGTGATGTTGTTGTTTCATTAACTGCACCTGAATGAAATCTGAAACTGAAATGAATGGAAAGTTAAATAAGCAGGGTCATGCATTCATCATAAAATATTAATAATAATAATAATAATAATAATAATAATAATAATAATAATAATTAGTGGCTACAGCATAACGTTATATGTGTATGTTTTTTTTTTTTTTTTGGGGGGGGAGTGTTAGTAAAGTTAAGCCTTACCTTTGACTATTTCACTGCATTGCACGCAGCTCACACATGCATGGCTGGTTTTTTATTATTGCATTGCCTTGCATTAAAATATTTTGGGTGTCGTATGAAAATGTATCGCTGACGTACAGGATCATGTGAGTTTTTTCGTCCCAGATCTCCCAGTGCAATGCACAGCCACTTTCTCTCTGCTCTCTCCAGTCTTGTCTTTAGGTTTTGCCCACCGATCTGTAAGGATTTGACCACCAAATTTGCTTATAGGCGCTGATTGTGGGCTTTAGGGAAAAAAAAAAAAAAAGACGCGACAAATCTTTTCAGAAAGATTTAAAGCAAACTGAGTCGTTTTTCCGGGTGGCAGGTAAGAATCTGAGTGATTTATTTTCTCTTTACAGTAATGATCAGTGTTATATTATGTTACATTATATTTCATTACTCTGGACTGCACTGTTGAAGTTAATGAACGCGGCGTCGCAGCTTCTTCCTTTCCGTCACATTTCACTTTCAACTACGCTTTTGCGCTTTTTTTTTTTTTCTCTCGCCTTTTGGTTCAAAAAATCAGCTTTTACTAGTTTACAGATGATCTCTAATACACGTTTGATGTCTGTAATGAAAAAGTGACAGCGTTTTAAACGCTGAAAAACAATAAACAACAAATAATCCCGCTTATTATTTCCCAGCACAGCAGTACGCTGTAACCCCAAACTGTAGGTCAGCTGGAGATAAATATCAACATTGTATCAGCTTTACTAGGTTACAGAATCACTTTTTTATTGCATGGTTTCACGTTTAGGGCGAGTTTATCTGCTTTATATGCGCTTAAAAACTAATAAGAACCCCCAGTTACAGTTTAAGCACAACTGCACAAACCAACTTTGAACATTAAAAGTGCTGCTGTTGCCACCGGCAACTAGGCTTTGCAAATGGGGTATTTGGGATATTTTTGCTAGCTTAGCCTGCTGAATTAGCCTAGCATAACGACTCTTGTAAACACATTCACGACCCCAGACATGATAATTATACGTATATATAAGTTGTATGACTATTTTAAAGTGGGAAAGTCTGAAGTGTTGCGCTGTTTTGTGTTAGGTAGCGAGATAACAGTGTTGTCAATGACTTCAGTTAGCTAGGTGGCTAGCCCTGTAATTTTAGCCAGCCTGCTAACCTGTGGTTTGGGGCTTCTTCAACTATGACTTGATTTGATTCAAGTCCATTTCCCGAACGTTTTCGTAAAAAATTGCGTGTTTAAAAAAAATAATAAATTGCTCAAATTTATGCATGGCGTGTTTGGCTAGGTATCTGGTTGCTAGCAAGCTAACGTGACATAGCAGTACAATGTATTATTACAGACATAGTTATGATTTTGTAGTTATAGTTGAGTGCGATGCACTGAACTATTCTGCACTTTATAACCTATACTATTCCTGTATCATGTCTTTAAACACCTAACAGTTATGTTTGCTTCATATAAATTCCATGCAGGTTATTTTAAAATCTTGTTATCACTTGAAAAATGTGTTAGAAATTTTAACACAATATCAGCCAGTACTCTGGTCAGATAATGAGTATATACATGACCATTGGACTGGCCTCATGTTGAAGGGATTAGGGGATTGTATGAGATTTTCTTTGCAATTTGCGTTACTGTAAAGCTGTTTATTTTCATCATAACTATAATTAGGGCAGAGGTTTGGAGGTTAAAGTTGTGCACCACTGACTGGAAGGTTCTGAGTTCAAATCCCAGGACAACCAGTGTCACTGTTAAAGGAATAATCCACCCTGAACGACTTGCATATAAATCTTTATAAGTAACATGTAAAACATAAAACAAATGGCGTCCACGGTTATTTCACGGATGCAGCAGCGCTTTAGTCCTTTAATCCTTTAAGCTCTCCCACCTGTTCATCTGCCCACTCTGCCCAAACATATCAGCTTCCAAAGCTTCAACAATCGTACTAAAACCACCAGTCATTTCATAGATTGCTAGCTAGTTGAGACGAATCTCAGCTGTAACTCAGCACAACCATGTTGTATTCTGAGGCTTTTAAGTCTGACGTTTGCGCCAACATCTCCACTACATCTACACTGGATTTCTCATTAATGACGTTGAACATCGCTATAAATGAGGAGTGAGAACAAAAGCTCTTGCTCTTTTGTTTTCAGGAGCTAACAGCAAAACATGACTTATGACTTAATGTTTGAGACCGTTGGTATTTCTTCTCCTGTTGAAAACCATTGCAACAGTGCTAGCAATAACAGTGTCCTCCTGTGGTGTCAGAGCAACATCCTCTAGCTTCTCACAGGAATAACGAAAAAAACACACTAGTGTCAGAAACACTAAAGACATCACAAATATTTCAGTATAAACACGTTTAATGGGTTTCAGGGTGGAGTTTTCCTTTAAGCAAAATCTCTAACCCTCAACAGCTCAGTTCTGTTTGGATTGGATCCTCACTTGTACCCTGCTTTGGATAAAAGCATCTGCCAAATGAATAAATGTAAATAATCCTCTACAGGCTTGCACAACACCGCTGTCACCACTCTGACCTGTTTCATGGCCCTCAAAGATTAAACTGAGCACTAGTGTGCTCCACTACACTGTAATGTTTTGTATGGATGTCAGAAAGAGAAACTGGGTGATTACAAACGAGTTGCATTACTAGAACACAGCTCCAGGGTTCAATCCTGACTTCAGGTTACTGTCTGGGTAGAGATTTTGTGCATGCTCTCCCTGTGCCTATGTGGGTTTTCTCCGGGTTCTTCAGTTTCCTCTCACCTCTCAAAAACATTGGCTTCTCCAAATGGCCTCTAGGTGTGAATGAGTGTGTGAATGTGTGTGCACGGAGCCCTGTGATGGACTGGTGTCCCATGTGTTTCCAGGGTAGGCTCTGGATCCACAGAAACTGTGACCAAGTTAAAGTGCTTCCTGAAGATGAATGAATGAAAGGATTGTTGTTGTGAGCTTTTTTTTTTTTTTTTAATGGATAATTGACTAAATTTGCGGTTCTTATGTTGAATTCAACTGGCCTACAGTTCACACTTTGAGTGTTTACTTTTGTGTAAGTAGCGGATAACGGGAAATAATTCATGTTTCATACACGGACGCTATAACATTGATATATCGTGATAAATTATAGATAGATATCACAGGTATCCTGGTATTTTTATGAAGATTTTTTAGCACAACAAACTGAATGAAACTTGGAAATGGTGTTTGATTTTAACATTTTCACAGACTATTTAAAATAATTAAAAAATAAAAAATGAGATAATGTACATTTGTAGACATAAAATAAAAGTACCATCAAAGGTTATTTTTTTTAACACAACACTGCTGTTTTGCTGGCAATTTCTGGCAAACCAATATATTGTGATACATAGATACATACATCGTAGAAACGTCTTCAAGTATTGTGATATCATATCTTTGTCATATCGCCCACCTGTAGTTTTAACAGAGTTTAAATGTGGAAATGCCATGACACAATGCTCAAATATGTTCAGTTCAATTCAGTTTTACTTGTATAGTGCTTTTAACAGTGGTCATTGTCATAAAGCAGCTCTATAGAAATAGATCAATTCCAGATATACATTTTTTTTTTTTTTCCCATTTATAAATGTATTCCTAACGAGCAAGCCAGAGGCAACGGTGGGAAGAAAAAACTCTCTGAGACGATATGAGGAAGAAACCTTGAGAGGTACCAGACTCAAAAGGGAACCCATCCTCATCTGGGTGACACCGGATAGTGCGATTATAAATAATTTCCCTTATATAATTGTATACTATATAGTCAAAAAGTGTAATTGTGTAACCATTATGTTCTTATGAGCAACTTATGAGTATGAGCGTCAGAGTTATTACCGAATTCATTATAGTTTTAACTTGAAGACTATTTTGTTGAAGTTATTAACTGTTCAATGACGGAGACTTGAGTGCAAAAATGTTTGTAGCAATTGCAGTCCTTAGCCATCTTTATTGTTTCTTAGTGGTACCATCCACAGTATTCTCATATGTAAACCTAATATGTACCTAGTAGATGAAGATTAAGATACACATGTTGTAAATTATATGTAAAGTGTCTGTCTACAACAGATTTTTCGTGGTAATGATTGGAATTACACTGGAGCATTTAAACATGAAGTGACTCAAATGCACCAATTTGTCTCAGTGGTGCTACAAAATCCTGTTAGAAAACCACCTGAGCAAGGCGCTTAACTCTCAGCTTCTCATGTGCTTGAGCTCTGCATCCTTCATAAGTCATTTGGGATCAAATTGTCCACCAGAGGAGTCTATTCAAACATAAATTTCACAATGATTGTTATATTTCATACATCTACTTATGGATGATATTACTTATGGAGACATTGAACAATATCTTACTTTACAGCTTAATATGTTAATGGGTCTGGGGCGTTTTCTCCTAGAAACAGATCAGGATGAGTTCCTGTATATATTAATGCTCTGTGAACTTCCTATTTTTTATAGACATGATTCTGTTCTGAACGCTTTTCTACAAAAAAAAAAAAGGAAGCATGAAGCGGCATCCTTTAAGAGTAAAAAAGTATAAATTAAAGTAAAAAGAAACATGTCCTGAAGTGTACTCCTTGTCTTTAACTTCCATCTATAATGTCATGTCTTTTTGACAACGATTCTGCTTTATTTTGAGCTGCTCTGTTTTCTGTTTTGTATTGACACAGAGATAAAAAAAAATAAATAAATAATAATTTAAAAAAAACGGGATGGGGAGGATGGAGGTTAGGTTTCAATTCCAGCATGAAGAATGCATTCATCTGTACTTTGCATGAACTGCCATCTTGCAAAATGGTGTTGTTTACATACTGCAGAGCTTTTCATGAGGATTGTGCAAGTCAGGCTGAGTTGCCAGAAAGTGCAAGTCATGAGCAGCACGTACACTTTCCTTCTCCGAGCCCACTAAAACCCACTGGCCGTGTTTCCATGCTCATCGTTATCCGCAATTAATCAAGTAGTAATGACAGGAAGAAGGGAAAAAAAAAACATAAATGTGTTAATTAGTTAGGTACAGAATCCTTGTTGATGGATTTAAGATGACAGACAATAACCTTCTGCCAGATATGATTTTTATATCCTGTTACTATGAAAAATACAGGATTGAAAAATCTAATGTTCAGTATGTCATTGTATCAGCTTACAAATTCGCTTCAAGAAGAAAAAAAAGGCATTAAATGCCACATCAGAAACAGTGTGAGTAATTATCATTTAGAAAACTGTTGTTATTTTTTAAAAAGACATGTAAATTGGATAATCTTAGCTTTCAGTAGTTTATCAAGGCAATGAAGATTATTATTGTTTCTTTATTTTTTTTTTTTTTTTTTTTTTTTTTTTTTTTTTTTTTTTTTTTGCTGGTATGTTCTTTTAAATTAGCCGACCCTTTTTAGATAACTTCGAGCGATGTGCAGCACCTAAAATAAAAATACTTGTTACCAGTGCAACATAGCGTTAACAGTGTACGTATATAATCACAGACCTAATTCTAATAATACCCCATTTGTGCTTGTTGTAGTAACCACTCCAGACTCTAGGCCTTATTGGGAGTGCATGACTGGAATGAGATGTTTACATGGCACATTCTGCAGCTTATAGTCTAGCAATAGCATGGAAACACAGACACTGGCCCTCTTTTCCTCCTCTCCTGTCTGAGCCGCTGCTAAAGCTGAGACCTAAACTTCATTCAAAAGACTTGTACATTTGAAGTGTTTGTTTATTTCTCCTTCTTTTTCTTCTTAGGTCTTTCTCACACTCTTTCACTCCCCTCTTCTTTACCCCGGGTGTGAGATATTTGCTGTATGGTGCATTGCCAGAATCATAGTGTGGAGCTGCCAGCCTTGAGAGATTGTAGTGCCAGAACACCTCCTTAAAAAATCTCTCGCTTTGGTCAGGACGAGTAAGAAAGGCTCCACCCTGATCATACATCTCTTGGGTTCACTTCTAATACGCTGATTCGTGAGCTTTGATCCTGTAAGTATTCAGGCCAGTAGGAATGGACGAGGTGTATGGATAGGTTGGATTTTGAACAAACCTCTAATTCCAGAGCCAACGATGCATGGAAACAAGGTTAATCCACTTATTCTAGTTCTGAATAAACAATAATGTAGCGATGGCACTGTTACTGTTAATGCCTTGATTTGGTCTGAGGGACCTTGACACACCAAACTTAGAAGTTTTTAAGAATGAGCCAAGATCCACATGTGAACCCAGGCTAATCACTCCGCATCGATTTGTACCTAAATTTAGCTAAGCACTGTAGAAATCTGAAAGCTTGTATCTGTCCAGCCAGCTGATGCATGCTACTGTGGCAGAAGATAACACCACATGTCTCAGTGCCACTGGCCGCAGTCAAAGCCATGAGGTCACACCAGCTAACGGCCACTTTTACTGTCCGCAACAGCTGAACCATATACTGCTGGTAGGTTTCCATCTCAGGCTGTGGGATCTCTGTTGCAAATCTCAGAGAAAGTTCTTTACTTCTGTTCCTCTACTCTGCATACTGCTGTATGTTTCTATGCATGTGTTAGGATAGCCATTTTAGGCAACGTGCCTGTTTTTTTTTTTGTCTGACACAATGTGTTGAAAAAGTAAGCATTCCCTACAGTCCAGGTTTTTGAACTAGTCACCGGTATGTTGTGATTTCAAATCTCAGGAATGCCAGAGAACCACTGTTTAGTCCTTAATCAAGAACCATAGAGTGTCCCTGCACTCAAAAACATCTCTCTTTCTGTCTCAAGAAAAAGAGAGGATGCTAAGGGAATGACTTTTTTTACTGTTTATTAGCTGCTATAATGTAAGTAATAACAGGAACTTGTTTCATGAATGTTTCACAGCATTTAATGTAACTATATTTGGATAAAAAGTATGAAAGATTTCATTCTTTAATAAATAAGAAATTGTAATCATAGGCAAATTGCTGTGGTATAAGGGGAATAAAAACACTTCAGGACATGTTGTTATTGGAAAATAATCAGCTTATGACAGTTTGATAGGTTTGGCTGTGGTAATATATAAAAAAAAATGAGAGCGTGTCCAGTGTGCTCATTTGGCGTTAACTTGAAGAGATGTTCCGATGCCACTTGTAGTTCAGTTGTTTAATAATAACATATTAAATAGTTTCCCTACATAGATTATGTTTAATGGTTTCAAATTACACTTTTGGGAATGCTTTAACCTTGAATTAGATTCTGTGTCAGTTAAAAGTCACTTTGGATTGAGTAAATGGAAATACCAAGCAAAACAATGGAAGAGTAATAACACTTAGTTAGACTTAAGTTCTACAGAGCATGTGTGAGTGTGTGAAATCATATCTGCTTAGTGAATGGCAGCTCTTTGTGCACCACTCGGGCAATACATCACCACTGAATATGACTCTGCTGTTCTTTGCTTTGCCCAGTGATGACATCTTCCAGAGCAGATGTTTCCTCATCAGTAAGCCATGCCAGGGAGATCCAGGATTCACTGCAAGCCCTTAACATGGTGTCCTAGTTTGACTTATCATTTAAAAAAAAAAAAAAAAAAAAAGCTTGGATTTTGTTTCCGACTGTTTGTACGTGCCAGCGTTGCTGGTGAATGTCGATGCATTAGAAACACTGTTACTTTCTGTTTTAATGTGTAGTACTAGAACTTCTGGATTGTCCTCGGGGGAGGATGGGGATTGGGCCAGCTGAAAGATGTGTGAGGTAAAATTGCTCCCTGGACTAAAATGAAAATCTTATTTGCGGGTTGTTGGGCCACTTTAATGCTTACATTCCAGAGCCTATCCCAAGAACACTGGGCTTGAAGTGGGACACTGAATGAGACACACCATGCACACACAAATATAAGGCATTTAAGAGTAACTAGTCCACCTACTGGCATGTTTTTTTGGGAGAATCCAAAGAACACACACACAGACATGCAGAAAACATGCACAGAAATTCCCCATGGAGCGTAACCTGAGCTCCGGATCGAACCAGGAACCCTGGAGCTGTGAGGTGGCAATACTACCCATTGTGCCTCTAAACATACTGACGTGAGCACAAACACTATATGACCAAGAGTTTTGTGGACATCAGGTTCATATGTGGTCCTTCTCCAAGGTGTTGCTCAGTGGTTAAAACATTGGGCTACTGATCGGAAGGTCGTGAGTTCAAATCCCAGCACTTCCAAGCTGCCACTGTTGGGCCCTTGAGCAAGGCCCTTAACCGTCACCTGCTCAGTTGTATAAATGTGATGAATGTAAGTCGCTCTGTATAAAGGCGTCTGCCAAATGCCGTAAATGTAAATGTAAAATACCACAAAGTTGGAAGGACACACTTGTCTTTGGAAGTCTTTGTGTGCTGTAGTGTTACAATTTTCCTTCACTGGAGCTAAGAGGCCCAAACATTCCAGCATGACAATACCCCTGTGCGCAAAGTGAGCTCCATGAAGGCATGCTTTGCCAAGGTTTGATTGGAAGAACTCGAGTGGCCTGCACAGAGCCCTGACCTCAACCCCACTGAACAACTTTGGGATGAACTTAAACGCAGAATACACCCCAGAGGAGACGGGGGGACTAAATCTGGAATGGGATGTTCAGAAACATATATGAGTGATGGTCAGGTGTCCGCGAACTTTTGGGTCTATAATGAACCTTTTAGGGTTAGTAGTTTTGCTCAAGGCTCAGACATTGGCTGTCTGGGAATCCTGGGATTCAAACATACAATTTTCTGGTGATTAGTGCGGAAGCTTATCCACTTACCTACCACTTTTCTGGACTGCACAATACAGATGACCATAAATGGCTGCATTTGAGTGGGTATTTTCCAACATTTTGTTGCAATCTTTATTCCCACAAGATTAATCTCTTGCTAAACGTAATTATAATCATTTCTTACATACTATATACCTGGTTTAAATTTCAATAGCTAGTGCTCATGGTTTCATGGTACTGCCACAGCATTCTGTATGTGCTGGTTGTGGACAGGTTCATAGTTTTCATAGCATGTGAACAGTAACGTGCCCTGCCTTATTAGGCTTAAACTTCGAATCGTTTCTGAAAGAATTTAAAGTACTAGTCAAACTTCAGTGCCCTCTTAGCGCTCGTGCAGTAATAAGTAAGGGAAGAATCATTTGGGCGCATTCTGTTATAGGAAAATAATCAATGGCAGGCTGGTGTGATGAAGCGTTAGTACGCTGAAGTTAATTATTTTCCTATAACAACATGTCTTTTAGTGTCTTATTTCTCTTATACCACAACAATTTTCCAACAGTAATAAATAATAATTTATTCATGTATTAAAGTTCCCGACATTGTGACAGCGTTTGTGTGTGCTCCCCTTGTAATTACGATATTTTCAATAGGACGTGAAGGCGGCATAATACAGCTCACAGAACAGCGTGTTCTCACGGACTGAAGGCGATAGAGGTGATGATGCATTACACATTGAGGAGCGTCCTAATTGAGTCAGTATCAGGTGTTAGTCATTAAGAGATGCAGCAATCAACAGTTTGTGTGTTAAGAGCAGACATGTGCTATCTTTTTAATTAGATATATGGGAGAAACAAATGGTGCATAACCAAGATATTCAGATAAAATGATTTTGTATTAGTGTTTTACAACTGCTGAAGTAAGAAGAACGGACATGGTGATAGTAGTACATGTTGATAGGATGATGTATTATCCATATCGAGATATGGAGTTGAGTTGTTGCTCTTAGTAACAAGTAACAACTAACTGATTTTTCTACTTACTGTTTTTTTTTTTTCCATTTTCATGTTAAATTTCAGGTTATTTTAACCTACTGTGATTTTTTGTTAGCACACCTAAATATCAGGAAATATGATTTAATATCATGTCGTGATAAATTATGTGACATTATACATTTCTGAAATATCACAGGTATCGTGATATATTTTTTTTTGTTAAATAAAAGTTACAAACTCTGCATGGAGCAGACTTTTTTTTTTTTTTTTTCTCAGTCGTCTTAGTCAGCCTGTGTCAGCTGTCGCCTCAGATTCTTGCATCATGTGACGTCATCACAACGTGCATTCGGCCGAAGCCCTCTCTGATTCACGTGCGTCGAACATGAGTACAGCTAAAAGGTCTCGTTTACCAACAAACATCACTGTGAAATACCGTGCAAAACTATTTTGTGCAGTTGCAGTTTTGCCAAGTCAAGTAGTTTTCAGCACAGAAAGGGCACAAAAAATTCTGCATGGCTTCAGCAATCACAAAAAAAACCAAAAAAAACTCCTGTACAGACTGACTATAGACTTCCTGCTAGCCTGAACCATTCTGATCATTCTCCTTTGATCTCTCTTATCTGTTGCTCAGTGGATGTTTTTTGTTTTTCGCACCATTCTGTGTAAACTCTAGAGACTGTTGTGTGTAAAAATCCTACTAGATCAGCAGTTTCTGAAATACACAACCATGCCACGGTCATGCCAAGTCACTGAGATCACATTTTTCCCCCTTTTTAATGTTTGATGTGAACTTTAACTGAAGCTCTTGATCTGTATCTGCATGATTCCATGCTTCGCGCTGCTTCCACATGATTAGCTCATTGGATAATTGCACGAATAAGGAGGTGTACATGTGCTCCTATTAAAGTGTATATCATGTATCATAGAAATGTTTTCTAGCATTGTGATCATCATATGACTCGTATCAAAATTTCTTCCACTAGTTTGTCATGACATATTTGCTCTATCGTCTAGCCGCTGTATTGCTTCTGAGTTGTATTTGTTTTGTCAGTCATAGTTCAACGTGGGGTTCAGGTTTGAAGGTTAAGGTTAGCGATGGGGGCAGCATTCATTCGGATGAAAGCACATCGCCCACACTGGTTCAGATTCGCCCACATTTTCTAATGAGATCAGGTTCTCAGAGTTCACTAGAGGCCTGAGTCGGTGTTGACTTCTAGCTGAGTCGCTGTGTGAAGTGCTGCGTCACTGCTCGCTGATCAGCGTTTCAGAAGACACGAGCTCGCCAAAACTGCAGCGGTGCTCGGCTTCAGCATTCAAATAACCTTGCCAAATCTGCCATGCCACACGTTTCCCAGGTAACAGCCTTCCGGTTTCTTGGCAAACACAAAAGCGTAGTAGTCTCAGGGCCTGTCTAGGAGAGGACACACTCTCTCTCTCTCTTTTCTCTCTCTCTCACACACACACACACACACATACACACACACACACACACACACATATATACACACACACACACACACACACCCACATCCCCTCCTCACTGCTGACATTTTTCTCTCGTCTCAGATTCCAGAGAGCTGCAGGACCAGTGACGGAGACAGAGAGGGAGAGAGAGACAGACTTGGTGGCGTAGTGAAGGAGACGGACATCAGTGGACACGAAAGAGGAAAGAGCGCGAAGCAGGAGCGCTTCAGGAGGCCTTCTCCTAGGGGAAACCCTCGCAGTCGCAGAAGTTCTGTGAGTATAGAACGCTGTTTATTTTTTTGACTTGTGCTCCGTTTTCATTGGGTGGTGTTGTTAGGGGTGTGGCCTGCAGGAAAATAAGGAGCACAGTAGTGGCGTGGGTCTGTTTATTATGGAAGCATCAGCTGCTAAACACATGAGGGAGTGGGCTATGGTTATAAATCACATACGCTACACCAACAGGGATCACATGCTGGATGCAGTGTGTGTGTGTGTGTGTGTGTGTGTGTGTGTGTGTGTGTGTGTGTGTGTGTGTGTGTGTATGTGTGTGTATGCGTGTGTGGGCATGTGCTTATATCCTGGTGGGGACCAAATATCCACACAAGGATAGGAATATGTGACAGTGTTGACCTTGTGCTGGTCCTCACAAGGAAAAGTGCTTGTTTACAAAAAGCTCATCAAAAAATCAACAACAAAAAAAACAACAACAAAATGACCAAAAGTGTTCTTTTAGTCACTGAGGTTAAGGTTAGGGTTAGATTTAGATGTAAGATCACATTAATTAGCTGTATTAATAATTATGTACATGGATGGTCCTCCAAAGAATGGCGTTAGGGTTAGACAAACGTGTGTGTGTGTGTGGATGTGTGTGGATGTGTGTGTTTGTTAGGGCTAATTTTAATTATTATAAAATAATAATAATTTGAACGTGTTTGAATATTAATGATCCTCGAATACTGACAACATTAGCAGAAGCTGTAAACCACTGAGGATGAAAATTGTGCTCTTTTCTTCAGCCGAGAAGATCATCAGGAGACGATATAACAATACATTTATATTGTTTCATATTCGGTAAATTTATTCACCACGATGTTATCTGGCTTTTCAGCTTCTTCAACTCGTCGTCACACATCTTCACCTTATCTTTACGTTTATTTTTTTTTTTCATAGCCCAAATGCCTTTTTATTCACTATATATGTTCACTACATAGGGTGTTACATAATGACCCTATACAGTGCACTAAATGCTCAATAGGACGTCACTGGAGATTAATTGGAGTCTTGTTAGGACTTTATTTATATACTTTTTTTTATTAATTATATACGTTTTGTATTTCATTAGAAAAATAACAGATACAGATTTACATTACGAGACTAAAAGTAAAGTGTGTGATTTTGAACATTCATTGTGAAATTCACTCGAGAGTGTGCTTGAATGTAATGAATATATGTGTAAATGTATTATAAGGATTTTACTCTAGACTACGTTCATCACACGGTGCAGAAGAGGTCCAGACTGAAAAAGGATGTTCATCATCATGGAGTCTAATTTGGATTCCCCAGCATGAGCTGATCACTCTCATTAGAGCTGTTTGCCCTGTAGGCTCTCTGCTGGGTTTGTGCACATTTTATTCTCTGCCTGATCTCAATATCTGTGCACTGGGCTGTTACTCTTCCACTAAAGCTGGAATGTGCAAAGAGGAAAATGTGTGATAATTAAGGTTGTGTGTGTGTGTGTGTGTGTGTGTGTGTGAGAGAGAGAGAGAGACAGCGAGAGAGAGATACTTGTCATGTGTGCCTCAGAGCACCAGTTCTCACTCCGGCTAAATCAGTCTCCACATCTGACTGAGCGTGCACACACACATGCGCGCACACACACACACACACACACACACACAATGCTGAGCTTGATCGCAGAAAGCAGTACTATAAGAATAGAAAGATGTTGGTAAGCTGATATTAGCGAATGTATCACATGGCGGCTGTACAAAAGGAGGCCATGAAAAGAACAAGTGTTTACTGTAAATTCTCTGGATCTGGCGATGCGTTTAAGGACATCTGATGGACATGCGGGACTTTTTGCGCCTGCTTAAGATCATCTCACATCTCTCGGGTGTCGCTTATTCCAAGATTGTCTCAGAGAGTGAACTAGTGCTGCCTGATATGACGGCATAATATCCATATCGCTATATATCAACATCTCTTCACTGTTACTCGCTTTAACTGGATGTAGCTGGATGTTAAAGTCTAAAAAAACTGTTTCCTTTTGTGACAGCTGAATAAAATGATTTTTGAACATATGGGGCTCCTCCCAAAAACATACTAGTAGGTGAATTAGCTACATGAATTCACACCCTAGGTGTGAATGGTGCCCAGGGATAGGCTGAATTCCTATCCAGGATGTATTCCCGGGATAGATGTCGGCTCTGCAACATGCTTTATTCTGACTTGGCATGAGCCTCTCGTGGTTAGAAGCTGGTTTGTATGTTGTCTTTACCCTATAATAAAAGGAAGAGAATTGATAGCGTATGTGTGTAAGTAGCTAGCTAGCTGATTTGGTGCTAAATCAACTCAGAAATTATGTCCTGCTTTGTCTTTAACTTTTCAAAGGGTTAAATTACTTGCATTCCCTCATCAAATGACATTATCCTAGCTGGCAAATAGTATTGTGTCTATCAAGCTACTTTTAAGCTAGTTATCTATAACATTGGCTAGATGTAAACCATCTCATACAGACAAACTTGTACTTTGTTGTCGTGATTAGATTTGTTACATTACATTACATTTACATTTATGGCATTTGGCAGACACCCTTATCCAGAGCGACTTACATTTATCTCATTTATACGTCCGAGCAATTGAGGGTTAAGGGCCTTGCTCAAGGGCCCAACAGTGGCAGCTTGGCGGTTTGAACTCATGATTCCTTCCGATCAGTAGCCCAACGTCTTAACCACTGAGCTACCACTGCCTCTGTTACAAACTGTAGCTACCATTTAAAATCGATGCCAATTTAATATATGAATTAGAATTTTGCATCGACTTGAAAAGTGTGCCTCAGTTTAAGTTCAAACAATGGGATCTGGCTAGAAGTATTAGCTAACATAAATTAGCATTGTTCTAGCTGGCTACCTCACCAGCCTGTTTTTGTGAGCTAATATGAAAAAGTGCCTATTCCAATCATGTGCTGTAAAACTTTGTTTGAACAGTGCACTTAAATTTTGGGTATGGGGAAAAAAAAGGTTTTTGGTTTCCACCTAAAAGTGTAGAAATGCTGAAAATTTTTCCGTTTCATAAAAAAAAATAAAATAATAATAATAAAGATTAAATCTAGTAATAAATCATTCCAACTGAAGAGAACTGGAGTAGAGAAATAGAAATAGATTGTGTTTCCTCAGTTCTCCTGCACATCTCATCATTAATGCATTCAAACAGCAGCAGCAGCTACTCGTTCAGTGTTGCCAGATCAGGCAGGATCCCTCATGATTGAGCTATTATCAATCACCTTGAGTCAGAAGTGCCATTGGGCTGGAAGCAATCTGTTAACGTAAACATTCAGTTAACAGTAAACCTTTTGCAGGTTATAAACAATGAATATAATTTATTAACTGTTGTGCCATGCATGTGTGTGCCATTTCTGCTGGAGCACATCATATATTATCTTTTACAACACTATCTGTACCCACGCTGTACCACGCAGGGGTAAATGTCTTAGCGAAGTTTTTGCATTCCTACTATTAGCATTTCATTCTACCTGAAAACAGCGTGTCCTGAATTTTGTTTCCAGGTTCGCCCAAGAATTTTCATTTTGGTTCACCACTATGTTAAATCTGTGCATATTGGGCAGGTTTGAGCTTGTGGAATCCTTTTAAGTGGATTTAATAGAGCAGTTTTTGGTCCTGTAACAATGGAGCCTTTCAGACAACAACGTCACAAGACCATACATTTTCCATTTAGTCCTTTGGCAGATGCTCCTATTCAAAGGAACTTATAAAAGCATACAAACTGTAGGATGCCAATTAATTAAAAAAATAATAATAAATAAATAAATAAAAGGAAATGTGAGGAAAGAGTATGAATGGATTCATAATCTGAAAGAGGAGAGCTTTATCTGTGCATGATCAAAAGCATCCATGTAACTTAGGGCTAAGAATCATTTCAAAGTGAATTGGTACAATAGAGAAACAGCCAAAGCATTGTTGATATTTGGCAAAAAGAATAGTAGATGCCTAATAGGCATGTGCTGGTAGTCATTTATATGATACACACAGTGTTGTTCTTGGATCATTTTATTTTTTGCTAGTGTCATTAGGGCAATCTGATTATTCTATTTACACACTGAAATTTTGAACATGGTGGATAGAACTGTCACTAACTAACAACCCAATTACAGTAAAATTTTGTCAGCTAAATTTATGTCTTAATACAATTAACAGTTCTGTGGAATTTGCATCGATCACGTCACAGAGAGAGAGAAAAAAAATTGCATCAAGATTAATGTGGAATTTGCTTCACCACCAATAACACAACTGCTTTGGCTAGATTGATTTCTAAAGGGTTGCATCTTTGTTACTGCAACTCTGTGCAGGCATGATATTTTTTATCCAAAAGGTCCTGACTGTACATTTTTATCAATACATAAGAGGTAGTGTTCTGTGCAAGATTACTTCTGTGAGTTTGCATCAAGTTTAAATTGAAGTTTGCATTGTCAACCAATAACAGGATTGATTTCTGAAGATCCCAGAAGATCCCACAAGTTTTTTAAATCCAAAGCTTCCTGACTTGACTATAAATTTAGCAGCACAAAGTAGGCGGTGTGGTGTGCAAGGTCACGTCTGTGGTTTTTGATGTTTATGCTTACCATCTTGAACAGGTTACCATGCAAGATAGTTGCCAAGAAACTCCCAGTGCACATATAGGACTTGATTTATTGCCCCTAAATTGGCAAAACCAATTTTAATTAAGTGAAATTGAAGGTAAAGTCACAGCTAAAGTGCTAACTGCCCCAATATCCATCCATCCATCCATCCATTTTCTATACCACTTATACTACACAGGGTCACGTTGGAGCCTGAATCCTGGAGCTTATCCCAGGGTACTCAAGGCACAAGGTGGGGGACACCCTGAACGGGGTGCCAACACATTGCAGGGCACAATCACGTGCACACACACACTCACATCATGGACAATTTAGAGATGCCAGTTAGCCTACTGTCTTTGAACTGGGGGAGGAAACCACAGTACCCAGAGGAAACCCCCGAAGCATGGGGAGAACATGCAAGCTCCACGCACACAGGGCGGAGGCGGGAATCGGACCAACAACCCCAGAGGTGTGAGGCAAACATGCTAACCACTAAGCCACTGTGCCCCCCGGCCCAAAATCTTTCCAGCAGATTTTGTTATGGATTAACAGTATACCTTACTGCATTGATTTACAATATGGTGATGATATTGTAAATTGTTCATTCATTCGTATGGTCAACGTAACACTGGCAGGTCCGATGAGAGCCAGGCTGGCAACACTATTCCAGAGTCTGTCTATTCTACCGTCGTGGATTCTATGGCTGATTGTCTGGGAGACTCCACAGTCACAGGAGTCAGATGAGGCAGCTCCAAGCATATGAAGGTGCTACTGCGTACAGCCAGTGCTGGATCTCAGGTTGATCCAGACTCTGCGTGGGAGTTCTCATCCAGGTAACTTGCTCAACGAGGTGTCAATGTAGTCTTGCAGTCTGAGATGAGGTGGGCCATGTCTCAGTCCAGGCTGAGTTGATCCAGTCACGGTGGATTTGGTGGGAGGAGGCAAGCAGATGGGCCTCAGTGGCAAACTGCTTTGGTTTAACTCCAAGGCTGTCTGGATTAACTGGTTCAGGAACAAGTATATTATAAACTGGTAAAAGATTCACTTTTCAGTTTCAGTAACCAGTTCATCCTGGTCAGGGATGCAGTGAATCTGGAGGCTATCAAAGGGACACTGGGTGCAAGATGGGAGAATTCACCCAGAAAGGAACAACAATCCAACACAGGGCACAATGCACACACACACACACACACACACACACACACACACATACTCATTTACACCTAGGAGCAATTTAGCATAGCCAATCTGCCTACCTACACATTTTTGGACAGTGGAAGGAAACAGGAAAACCCAGAGGAAACCCATGTGAAACTCTGCACAGAAGGTAACCCGAGCTCAGAACTGAACCCCTGACCCTAGAGCTGCACCTCCTTGTCACCGAGTTATTGTCATATATGAACATTGAATATTAAAACACATCTAAACATTTAATAATGTTTACATTTTTGCTTTGGATAAAATCTACATTTGTTCATTGCACTGCTGTGAAAGATGTATAAATATGAGTTGGTGCCAAGGAGGAGTTTGAAAAGTTCAAAGACAGGGCAGTTCAGCAAAAGGAAGTGTGTTCCACCACTAAAGGGCAAGAACACAAAAGCAAAAATGGCACAGTAATTAACATGTTTACAGAGTGTTTGTTTAGAAGCAGTTTTATCGTTTCCTAATTAGAGCTTTGAGGACCTGATGAGGATCAGTATTATGGCTGTGGAAAGTGCTTCAAAAAATAAAGTATGCCTTGGGTGTGTGTGTGTGTGTGTGTGTGTGTGTGTGTGTGTGTGTGTGTACCTAAAGAGCTATGGAAAGAGAGTACAGTGTGTATCTCAATTTGGACAGCTCAGACAGTTACACGTGTAACTGATTCTTCTCAGCCAGTGAAAGGGCGGATGGGTGGGTTGAGCTTTAGGGATGGAATGGACGTTTTGAAAAATTGATAACTCTGCAGAGGGCATCCATTTCTTATCTATCCATTTCCATTAAAGCACCACTCACAATTTGCCAAAAGAGCTCCGTTACAGCTGTGAGTTTATGAACAGAGAGCCCAGAGCTGTACAGTAGGTCCTGCTGCATTTTCATCTATTAACACTGATGATCAAAGGACTAAATGTTCTCAGCGTAATGAACGGAGGTCAGGTTCGGGTCGTTTGAGCACAGTGCCCATAAAACCCGAGCTGAACTCATTGTGTTTGTTTGCATGCAGCATTACTGATCTGCTGTGCGTATCCTTCAGTTCCTGTGGAGTCAATATTGAGTTTGGCAGCAGCTGGAATTCCTGCGCTGCTAATGTGCTGTAATAAATCCGGTTGGATGAGGAGGCGGAGGTGGGCTCCTCTTCACTCGCTTTATTTGTTCAGTGGAGCATTGAAGAGGCTCGGCCCTCTACTCCTATTGGCTCTGATGAGCGCTGCATTAAAAACGATCCTGGATCCAAATCTAGAACTCACTCAGCTGTACTTCTAGCCAAGCAAGACACAGAACAATAATAGCATTCTGGTATGCTCTATGAAACAATACTATACAAGACTTTCAGGTGTTAAATAATACTTGGGTTCTGGAATGTTCAAGTACAGGCCAACACTCAGGGTATCAGAGTTTCAGATATGGAGGAGCACAGTGGTTCTAGAATTAGAGAACAATACTTGGATTAAATATCTGAGTTATGGAACAGTATGGGGTTTCTGTCGTTCTGTTGATACATAGCAGTACTCCGTACTTCTAGAAACCTTCAGTACAGATCAGGATATTGTAGAAATTTCTAAGACAGACCAATACTGGTGTTCTAAAATTCTCAGCTGCAGACCAATACTCAGGTTCTAGAATTGTCAGCTATGAAAAACACTACACAGAACTACAGAACTCTCAGGTACAGAACAATACCCAGGTCCTAGAATATTCAGGGACAGACCAGTATTGAGGTTCTAATCTTCTCACATACAGACCAAAAGCTCAGGTTCTAGAATTGTCAGCTGTGAAATAGCACAGTTAGACAACAATACCCAAGTTCTAGAATATTCAAGAACAGACCAATATTGGAGCTCTAAAGTTCTCAGCTACAGACCAATATTAGAATCCTTAGCTATGAAATAACATTGAATTTACAGAACTCTCAGGTACAGAGCAATACCCAGGTTCTAGAATATTCAGAGGCAGATCAATATCAGGGTTCCAGAATTCTCTGCTAGAGACCAATATAGAACTCTTGATTATAGAATAACACCCATGTTCTAGAATACTGAGGGAGAGATCAATATTGTGGGATAAAATTCTCAATACTCAGGTTCTAGAATTATCAACTATGAAATAACACTGGAATTACAAAACTCACTGGTATAGAAAAATACTCAGGTTCTAGAATATTCCGGACAGGCTATAATAATAACTGCAGGAGCGGGATTAAAAAAACAATCCCACGCAATCTCTAGTTGAGACAAATTATGAACTGGAGTGATGTAGCTGAGGTTGAGGAACTCTTAGAGTCGTAATTCATACACCATGCTGACACTGCTGAAATTTCTACATCCGCAACATTTTTCAGTGGTGTTCAAATTTAATTAAACTGAAAACCCTTCTGATTTAAGCACTTTGAGTTTAAATCTGAATACAGATACAGATATTTGGAGCACTAAACAGACACAGATATTGGCATTGTGTTACACCACTATTGTATAATATGTCTTTAGTGTATAGTATGTCAGACATTGTTATATTATTTCTAATTTCAGTTTTTTTTTTTTTTGTTAAGCATAATGAATGGCTAGGTATTATGAAACCATACTTCATTTATGTATGTTATGGTTACTGAATAAAGCACATTTTTGTTTCTCAGTAGATAACTATGTATGTTTTAACTGGGACGAAGCTTTATTCCCTGAGGCAAAAAATATGTTTAGGAACTCAGAATAACCTTCAGCTAACGAATACATGTTATAATGGCATGCAAGTGACAAGCTAGTTAGCTGCCAATTTAATGTATTGTTTTTTTTTATTTCACTTGGCTGATATATAAAGTCAGACATTTATTAGCAAGGATTTTATTTGTTTATTTATTTTGGCATGTATTCATTTTGGTTCGAATTCAGCCAAGTTGCTAAGGAACTATCTCATGCTGCCCTTGTCTCCCCCTCTTGTTATTCAGAGTTGCTCTCTGAAAATGATGTTAAATTGACACCAACGCCAAGAATTTTAAAATAATGATTGTTGCATTTGGCTTGTGGAGCAGTTTCACGTTCGTCAGTGTTTCTGGCCACCAAGTAGCATCTCCTGTGCCAATCTCAGGTCAGAGGTTCAGCCAGTCAGCTGTCTCTGACAGAGAGATAGAAAGTAGTGAGGATTTTTTAATGATCGTTTTCTTCAGGGGAATATCAAGTTGCTAGTTTTTGCCAGATGACCCAGTTTAGTTTAGCAACCCAGTTCAGAAGTTTGCACATCCAGGCAAGGTTTGTAAGCTGCACACTGATCCAGAACCCATCTGCAAAACTTTTTTTTTTTTTTTTTTTTTTTTTGCCAAATCCTATTTGATTAGGAGTACACTGAAGATTTCTGGAGCAATTGAATTTCAGTTTGAGTCAATTTGGAAATGTTAGACTCATAATTGGATTGTAGTGTGGAAGACGTGCGTTTAAGGCTGATCTTTATTTAGCAAAGATATGCACAGTATGGACAAAACCACCATGTTGCTGCACATTTAGGTTGCAATAAGTCCCAGTTAGCAATCCCTTCATGTGACATGGTTGCATGTTGGCCTGCATTATTAAAACTAAAATGATTTCCATTTGTGGGATCGTGTGAATGTCGTGAGTCATCTAGAACCTCTCATCTGGAGCATCACATTCACAGAAACTCATCTGGAGCGTCACAATCACAGAACCTCTCATCTGGAGCATCTGCAGTTGGTCAGCTTGATCAAAGCGCACAATAAAATATTTATGAATCGGTTAGAGCCGTTGTTCTCAAAGTGGGTTCTGCCAAATCAATCTTACTAAGAAATACTAGGAAAAGAGCTGTTAATGTGATGCAAAATGTTCTCAATCTGCATTTCATTCCTGCATAACTAGGTCTAGGTTCTTTGAGCGAAAAGTTCAGGAACGAAAAACTCATAAAGATGAAGGGACACTTTTGCATAATGAGGCTTATTTGCATATTTATTTATTTATTTTTTTTATAATTGGAATGTACTCATGAAATTAATGTTTTGTGATCATAAGGGGGTGGGGGGGGTCAAATTTTTGTAATTAAAAGGTGTCCCGTGCTGCAAAAGAAAAATTGGCAATCCCTGGATTAGTGAGCCAATTTCCATACTTGTGTAATGTACCAGTGTTAAAACTGCCAGTATTGCACCAGAGTGTAAATATTTTATTGTATACTCATTTATGAACTGAGGAATAATAGAGCAGAAAGCATCGTATATAATCATAACTGAGTGAATGGATTACGCAAAACTCACGGGATGGTGATGGCGAAACGTAAACGAAATATACTAATGGACAGAAAAAAAGCCAAGCTCACTTTGAAGAATCTTTCTGTTTAACCAGGCCGTTTTCCCCCACAAGCTTGGAACGAACCAGATGCCATAAATGTAAATGTAGTAATTTTCTTTGATCGTAGGTCTTTCGATCTCCATCGTACTGCATAACATACATATGTTATAGAATTCGGCCACGATTTTATTGGGATCCTCGCATACTGCGTGACTAGTATAAAATACTGCAGAAATTTCATTTCATTTCCACTTTGTCCTGGTCAAGGTCACGGGAGATCCAGAGCCTATCCCAGGAACACTGGGCATGAGCCAGGAACACACCCTGGACTGGTCGCCAGTCCATCACAGGGCGCCATACAGATACTTATTCATACCTAGGGGCAATTTAGTGTAATCAGTTCACTGACTGGAGAACCCACCGTAGATTAGCGCATTACAAACTGGATAAATCCAGCAGCAGGCCAAGATTAAGTATAGTTATAGGTTACAATAAAAGGGGGAAAAAATCTTCTGTTAAGGTAACCATGTGGAAATACTCTAGTGATTTTATAGAAAATATGTATGGCACAATAGATTATTGTTCCAATCCATGAAGTATCTTGAGTGCAACTGGATTAGTTGTAAACATCCATTCTTGGTTGTTCTAGAATAGTTTGAAAAATAATTACATTATATTACATTGCATTTCTGAAAATGTTCCAGGTATCATCGGTGTCCGACTCCATTGGTACCAATAGATGGTAATGAAGCAGTGGTGATATTAGTTTTTCATTTTTTCGAATGTGACTGTATCACTCGACCCTTTTCCCTATGCACTGGATGAATAAGGCAGCGGACTAATTACTACCTGAATGAGTGTCATTGTTTACCAGCGCTGCTTTTGTGACTGATGCGTCACTCGAGGTGGCCATGTGGAACTGTGGCGGCGGTGTAGATTTACACAGCAGGCATGTGTCACAGTAACACCACAGTGGACGAATAAACACATTTGTTAAACAAGAAATGATTCAGGGAAGAGCAGTCCTACATTCTGTGGGAAGAGTATCATTACTGAACTACTGAGCCAGGTGGTCAATACAAGGAAAAAAAATAGTCAGGTATAGATGAAGAAGAAAAAAAAAAGAAGAGATGATGGTAGTATTGATGATGATAACATTCCTGTAGTAAACATAAGTGCAGTGTTAATGGTGAGGAAATGGACTTTCTCTTCACTAAACCTAATGCATCACTGAGATACAGCTGGAGTATCCATGACGTGTGCGTGTGTGTGAGAGTGTGTAGGTGTGTGTTTTGTGGTTTCTTGGTCTGAATGATGTCCAGATCCTCTGTGCTTTAGATTTCCTCCCTCACAATGCTGGAATAATGCTTCCACTAGTCTAGTGTTTTGTTTTTTTTTTTTCTGCAGCAGGATCTTTTTTTCCACAAAGGTTTAATTGCAGTATCAACATTGGGTACAGCCATAAAATTGTAACACAAAGTTAAGTCATGTTTAGATTATATATACACGTATAGCTTATTTTTAGAAGTGTGAAGGTGACATTTATCACAATATCAGTATATCATCATATCACCCAGCACTGCATCCCATTTATATACATGGATATATGTAAATGTTGCAATAAGTAAGGAATAAAACACTTCAGGGTGTGCTGTTATAGGAAAATAATCAACGACAAGGTGGATTGATGCAGCCTGACACGAAGCGGAGTAACCCCCCAAAGATGATTATTTCCCTATAAAAGCATCTTAATGTGTTTTATTCCTCTTATTCTCTGCTAATATGCCAGCTATTATTATTTAATTAATCAAAGAACAATACATTGTACTTTTTTAATCACTTTATAGTTACATTTAATGTTGTGGAACACCCACAAAACAAGTCAGTTCCTATAATAGACTTTCCCATGGTGGAGGACTGCTACAAAGCGCTGACACTGGAGGCTCCTTCCTTACAGAAAATGTCGCCATGTCTATGATGAGACGTTTTTCTTTTGTTAAATAACAGCGTTTGTTTTTTTTTTGTTTTTTTTATTTTTTATTTTTTTTAATTTATTATGTTTCGATTATGTGGATTATCCGCCATACAAGCACCTGTGTAAGCTGTTACTATAGAAACAATAAGATATTCGAATGAGAGCATTAATCTAAACCAGACAGCAGCTGGAACTGCTGTCTGAGCTGCTGTTGTAGAAAATGAATCAACACCCTCTGACCAGTCAGATTGAAGAATTAAAACAGTGCTGTGGTGTATTTACATTTTAATCACTAGAGGTTGATTTTGATGTGAAGTGGAATCTAATCAGATGCGCAGTTGAGGGAGAAAGGTCTTGCTTGTATACTCTCTGTATGGCTAAATACATAAACAGCATATGAAACGCGTACGATTAAACTACAAGCTGCAGTGTCAGTAGGAAGCCAAAAGCCACACAGTAGAAGAAATGCCCTATGTTATGTTAATGCCACACAACTACAGCAGTATTAGAATAAATATGCATTGAGGAGATCGACTGTTCAAGTTGCATGAGCTTGCGATGTTTGCATTTTCTTTGTGTGTGTGTGTGTGTGTGTGTGTGTGTGCGTGTGTGTTAGCCTGACTGTAACAGCGAGGGCAGCATATTTTTCCTTTTGTGCCGAATGTTTTCACACATTTAATAAGTAGTTGAGCCGAGCCTGGAGCCTGTTCCGACCCTCAGATTAATGTCGTGCACAAGAAATCTACTGATAAACTCATTCTCACTTCATCAAATGTAATGTACATTCCCGTGAAACAGACTGAAACATTATCCTTCTGATCTATTCTGCATGTTCTATCTATTATCGTTCTGATCTATTCTGATCTATTCTGCATGTTGTGTCCTGAAGCAATATTCAGCATATAAGTATCATATAAGTATCAGTGCTACTTCCCTTTAAATTCAGCATAAAGAGGAACAGTTTAGTTCCCTCTTACTCCAAATGTTTTTGATCAGTCAAGACATGTTTGGTGTGTGTTCTTTAGTTTTGTACTGGATCTAGCACATGTGCTTCTTCAGTGAAGTCACACAGACATGCTGATGTGGTTTAAGACACAGTGCATATACAGTGCCCTCCACTAATATTGGCACCCTTGTTAAAAATTGTCTTTATTGTTTAACCTTTTGTTAAAAAAATTCACAAAAATACTAGGTGTGCAACAATTATTGGCACCCCTATGAATTCATATGAGAAAAATATATTTGAAGTATATTCCCATTGATATTTACATTTTTTTGTACACCTGGGTGACTAGGAACAGAAAATTGTTCAACCATGACTTCCTGTTTCACAGGGGTATAAACATGAGGTAACACATAGGCCAAATTCCCGTAGTCATTCATAACAATGGGTAAGACCAAGGAATATAACTGTGATGTGCGGCAAAAGGTTGTTGAGCTTCACAAAATGGGAAGTGGCTATAAGAAACTAGCACAAGCATTGAAAATTTCCATTTCCACCATCAGGGCAATAATTAAGAAGTTCCAGTCAACTGGAAATGTTATGAATCAACTTGGAATTGGACGTGTGTCTATATTGTCTCAACGCACGGTGAAGAGGATGGTTCGAGTGGCCAAAAAATCTCCAAGGATCACAGCTGGAGAATTGCAGAAGTTAGTTGCGTCTTGGGGTCAGAAAGTCTCCATAACTACAATCCGAAGTCACCTACATCACCACAGGTTGTTTGGAAGGGTCAAGTCAAGCGTCTTCAGTTTGCTAGACACTACTGGAACTTCAAATGGGATCGGGTTCTATGGTCAGATGAAACCAAAATAGAGCTTTTTGGCAATAGACACCAGAGGTGGTTTTGGTGCACACAGAGAGGTAGCCATATGGAAAAGTACCTCATGCCCACGGTTAAATATGGTGGTGGCTCTTTAATGTTTTGGGGCTGTTTTTCTGCCAGAGGACCTGGACATTTTTGTTGGGATACATGGCATCATGGACTCTATCAAATATCAACAGATATTAAATGAAAACATTTAATATCTTTAAAAAAAAAATGGGCTGTGGTTGGATCTTCCAGCAGGACAATGATCCAAAAAATACATCAAAATCAACACAAAAATGGTTTACTGACCACAAAATCAAGGTCCTGCCATGGCCATCCACCAGCGTGGACCTCGAAATTTGAAGTATCTGGAGAGAGTCTGTTTGGAGGAATGGTCTCAGATCCCTTGCCATGTATTCTCCAACCTCATCAGGCATTACAGGAGAAGACTCAGAGCTGATATCTTGGCAAAGGGAGGTAGCACAAAGTATTGACTAAAAGGGTGCCAATAATTGTTGCACACCTATATTTAACAAAGTTGTTTTTTTGTTTGTTTGGTTGTTTTTTTTTTTGGATAAACCTGTGTTTTGTTTGCCATTTTTCACTGCTCATGTTTACCAAAGGTGCCAATATTAATGGAGAGCACTGTACATTAGAGAAACAGATGTCAGACATCAAACATGTCTTGCTAATCAACTAAACCTGGGATGAGTGGTTAAATTGTTTAAATATATATATATTTTTTTTTTCCTGAAGCATTACTTTTAAGTTTTAATTCACACATATATTAAAAGAAAAAAAAAATAGGTGGCAGAGAAACGGGTTTCTCAGACTGATTTTCCAGAAATACAATCATAATATCATAAATTGTTAGAAAAAAGGTTTAGGTTAATCAATTAGGGTGATGTGAAATATTAATATACCCACGCAGACGGCACCTCTACACCATCTTACCATCTGCTGTGTGCTGGCTTGGACGTATACACACAGACGCCTCTGTGTTTATTATCTCTGTCCTTTAATCCACATTCAACAGTGTGGTCTCTCTCTCTCTCTCTCTCTCTCTCTCTCTCTCTCTCTCTCTATCTATCTCTCTCTCACTCTCTCTTGCTCTCTCCTTCATTCTTTCCCTCGCTTTCCCCCCGCTGTAGTTCCTGCTGTTGTTTAGCGTCACTGCAGACACCGATCCGCCCTGGTGTAAACAGATCAATACTTCATGTGTGTCCAGTAAAAGTGAGGGTGAGGGTGGAAAGGATGAAAGAAAGAGAGAGAGAGAGAGCGAGAGAGAGAGAGTCAGTCTTTTTTTTTTCAGGTCTACACTTAAACAGGCGGTACAGAGTGTGCAGCCAAACTATTTGCCGCTTGGCCGGCGAGCTGGATCTCAGAACTGGACCTGCTTAATGGCGAGCCTGGGAGTCTTTCGGGTAGAAGCCTGTGTAGCGTAGCCTCTGTCATGAATGACGGGACAGTAGGCTTTTGTTTTGGCTTGAGATATCAATTTAGCCTTTTTTTTTTTTTTTTTTTTTTTTTTTTACTGTTATGTGGAAGGGAAATGAATTTGTTTTATTAGTCCTTCCAATGTAAATTCATTTATCACTGAGTGAGCAGTTAAGTAGCAATTAGAACACGTGCTGTTGTAGGAAAATAATCAACGGTGAGGTGGTGAGTTGCGGCGAAACACGAAGCGTTACTGTTACTACCATAACAAAACATCCCAAAGTGTTTTATTCTTTTTATACCAAAGCAATTTTCCAACGATTACATTTTATTAAAAATTAATTAAAGAACAAGTTCTACTTTTAACCATTTCTAGTTACATTTAATGTTGTGAAATGTATAAACAGTCATTCCAGGCTGTATTTGTTCTCTTCCTTTTGAAGACTTTCCTGTGGTGGAAAAACGCTGACACTGGAGACTCCTTCCATGAATGTTTAAGTTCACCATAGCAATGGCTATGTCTTTGTTAAATGGATATTTCTTCGTTAAATAATATGTTTATTTGTTTATTATTAGTCTTGGATTATGTGGAGTGTCCTCCGCACAAGTCCCTGTGAATGAGCTGTTACTATATAAACGTTTTCTCATCAACACTGTATGACCAATCAGATTCGAGAATTCAGCAGTGCCGTGGTATTCAATTCAAAATAATATCTGATGCTTCGAGATTTAAAAAAACAAAAAACACATGTTATTTAATGATTTGAACTCAACAACCTTGTTCAACCCAGGAAAGATGAGGGCTGATTGAAACAACACGGAAGGAGGGAAAAAAGATCCAGAGATCATCAAACAGTGGCTAGGAAAAAGAAAAATGCAGCATAATCCCCAGCATTAAGGAGTATTTCATACATCAAGGATCTGAAGAGAACAACAGGATATAAAAGCTTTAGAAATATAAAGGAAATGCTGTAGCACTGAGGTCAGAACAGCACTGTGCAGTATGGAAGAAGTACCACGTTACAAATCTTTTCTCCAGTTAAGATATGATGTAATTGTAGTAGGGACATGTAGGGATAGTAGGGATCTTGTGACGTGGCATTTTTAACCCTTTCATATATAATTTATAAAACATATTTAAATGGTTTTATTACTCATGCAAATTAAAATCAATTCAAGGACATCAGAGGAGTAAAACAGGATAAAAACATTACTACTTAAAAATACGTACAACATTTTAGCTCTACAATATTATATGAAATATTGTGTAAAATATTTTGAACGTCGAAAGTATTGAAATTACCATTAGGCAGCAAGTAAACGGTCAGTTCTCGAAGTTGTTGTGTTGGAAGCAGGAAAAATGGGCAAGTGTAAGGATCTGAGCGACTTTGACAAGGGCCAAATTGTGATGGCTAGACGACTGGGTCAGAGCATCTCCAAAACGCCAGGTCTTGTGGGGTGTTCCCGGTATGCACTGGTTAGTACCTACCAAAAGTGGTGCAAGGAAGGACAACCGGTGAGAGGATCTTGGGCACCCAAGTCTCACTGATGCGCGTGGCGTGCAAAGGCTATAGCCCGTGTGGTCCAATCCCACAGAAGAGCTACTGTAGCACAAACTGCTGGAAAAAGTTAACATTGGCTATGATAGAAAGGTGTCAGAACACACAGTGCATCACAGCTTGCTGCATATGGGGCTGCGTAGCCGATCGTTCGTCTGTGGGATGTGCTGGACAAAATAGTCCGATCTATGGAGCGCCCCACCTCACAACTTACAGGACTTAAAGGATCTGCTACTTGCGTCTTGGTGCCAGATACCACAGCACACCTTCAGAGGTCTTGTGGAATCCATGCCTCGACGGATCAAAGCTGTTTTTGGCGGCACAATATTAGGCAGGTGGTTTTAATGTTATGGCTGATTGTATTTGTTACAGTCTCATTTTTTTCTTTCTTTTTTTTTTTTCTTTTTACTTGATCTTACTAACTTTTTGTGTAGAGTTTAGACTGAGATGCCTGAGACGTGCTGTATCTGACACTCTCACCATGTTGGATTAGGAGGAACAACACTTATTGGAGTTAGGGGATCCCAGTCTTTTTTTTTATCAGCTGAATCCCTTCAACCTAAATTATTTGCATCAAGTACCCCCAGAGATGTCAAAGGTGCATTAGGGAAGATAAGTCCATCGCCTACTGCACCTTAAAGCAAGCTAACGTTAACTGAAATGTCGAAACGTTGAAGTTTGTTTTAATCATCTACAGCTTTAGTTGCTGTTTTAATCTCTGCAGTCTTGCCGTGAGATATGGTTTTATGGACAGGTTTTCATGTTTTGTTTCCAAATGTCTTTTTGAGAAAGCTGGCTTCATAGTTTCATCAGAAAGTTGCTTCAAACGTATCACACGCCAGGGAAAATGGCTTGGCCTTGTCGCTATCCGTGCACGTAAATCTTAATGTTTAAATATTTCTCGCTGTACTTGCAGAAATTTGTAGATTTTGTTGTTTATAACTTGTGCTTGGATGTTCTTCCTCTTGTGTTTTTCTTTTCTGGAGTTCTGATGATTAAGACGCTTTTAACCACGAAGAATGATTGCTAAGATCTACTATCTCATGACATGACCTATGAGTAATCCAGTCAACACTTTTGTACATATCACTTTGTGCATATGAAGTAAATATAATCAAATGCTACAGTGTTAATGGTTTTAATCAATTTAGTTTTTTTGCTTGTAAAAATATATATTATTTTAAATGAAATCTTAACATGTCACTGACATGACATTTCCATCCAAGTGTAACGAACCCCCTGCAGTGCCACCACGAACCCCTGGATAATCAGGATAATGCTGTATATAACCTTTCTAATATTGTATATATAACTGTGTATGAGTGAGGACACATGAAAGGGTTATAGGTAGCCTGCATTATTTTGAGTTAAATGATTTGCTTGCATTAAGAATTACGAATGTTTACGCTTTGGTTTCGTTTGTGTGTCTCAGCCGTCCTTAATATCACCAGTATAAATGCCATTACACTCCTAATGTATAACTAATGATCTACTGCACAGCCTGGGATCTTACCAATGTAGCTTTGGGCCAAAACTGCACTGTTAGTGGAGGGGTGTGAGGGGTAAGTGTGTGTGTGTGTGCGTGTGTGTGTGTTTGCTGAATTGAGGAGGGTAGCGTTGTTGTTGTTCTTATTTAAGCTTTTTATACATTATCTACACAGACCTGCTGAATTCTCTGAGTTTTTCCTGCGTGAATTTTAAACACAGCCCCATCTGCAGTGCTTAATCAATCGGATCAATAATCAACAGCGAGCTCATCTCGAGTGGCTTTCTATTCGACGTCTGAAGAGGATGCCGATCCAATCACACGAGAGGTTTGCCGGTGGTTACCAAGGCAACTAGTCGAGTGTCCCGTTCTGCACTCGAGTCTTCTCGTCAGGGGATTCACCCCAAATCTGCCATTAGACTCTGATTATTCTAATGAGGCTCCGTTACCGAGCAGAAAACGGCGAACCACAGCGCCGGGCTTCCGGTCCTGCCTCAGCGTCACTACTCTTCCACAGAGCAGAGGGATTTGTACACTCATTCAGAGTAGCCTCTCCGTTCATGCTGCGTGTGTGTGTGTGTGTGTGCACGCACCTGTTGTGCTTCTTCTTTGAGTGTTTTATTTAATGTGTGCACTACAGTACAGTACAGTGTCTGTCTGTCTCTCTCTCTCTCTCTCTCTCTCTCTCTCTCTCTCTCTCTCTCTCTCTCTCTCTCTCTCTCTCTCACACACACACACACACACACACACACACACACACACACACACACACACACACACACACACACTCACTATCTTTTCCTCTCTGTCTGTTTTTCTTTCCCCTCTTGATCTGTCTGTCTCTCTCTCTCTTTTCGATCTGTTCGCCCCCCTCCCTCTCTTTCTTTTCTCTTTCTCTTGATTTGTCTCTTTTTCTCTTCCTCTATTCATCTGTCTCTCGCTCTGTTTGTCTCACTTGATCTCTATCTCTCTCTCTCTCTCTCTCTCTCTGTTTATCTACCTGCCTCTTTCTCTTCGTCTGTTGATCTGTCTACCTGTCTCTTGCTCTTTTTCTTCCTCTTTTGATCTCTCTTTCTCTCATTTCTCTCTTTTGATCTGTGAAAAGATACCTCTCTCTCTCCCTCTTTTCCTCTGTTAATGTCTGTCTCTCTGCATGCCTCTCTCTCTCCTGATCTCTTTCTCTTCTTCTCTTGATCTCTCTCCATCTCACTGTTCCTCTCTTGAGCTGTCTCTCTCCATCTCTCTCTCTCTTGATCTATCTAACTCTTTCTCTATTGATCTACCTCTCTCTCTCACTTCCTTTCTCTCTCTCACTCTCTTGCTTACTTTATCTATCTATCTATCTATCTATCTATCTATCTATCTATCTGTCTGTCTGTCTATATGTCTGTCTGCCCCTTTCTCTTCCTCTATTGATCTGTCTACCTGTCTCTTGCTCTTTTTCTTCCTCTTTTGATCTTTCTTTCTCTCATGTTCTCTCTTTTGATCTGTGAAAAGATACCTCTCTCTCTCTCTCTCTCTCTCTCCCCCCTCCCCTTTTCCTCTGTTAATATGTCTGTCTCTCTGCATGCCTCTCTCTCTCCTGATCTCTTTCTCTTCTTCTCTTGATCTCTCCCCATTTCACTCTTCCTCTCTTGAGTTGTCTCTCTCCATCTCTCTCTCTCTTGATCTGTCTAACTCTCTCTCTCTCTCTCTCTCTCTCTCTCTCTCGCTGTGTGGCTCGGAGTATTAAAATGATTATGCCTATTGTCTCTGCAGAACTGATAAGGTATTAAAGACCTCTGTGATAAGATTTAAATTAATTCTAAGCTTATTCAAATTCAGTTATCCTGCCGTGAGGAACACGGTTTCCTTTTTCTTTTTCTTTTTTTCTTTCTGTCTGTCATTCTCTTTTATTTTCTTTCTTTCCACTTGATCTGTAACCTTCACACACACACAGGGTTTTATCTCCTGATCCGTCAGTAAAACTGCCTTTAAGCTCAGTCAGAGGCCTGTTGCCCTCAAGGCCGCCGCTCTGAAGTGCTATTAAACGCTGAACTCATCACTTTGTCTTCGAAACTGGCTGCACGAGCTGCAAACATGCCGCAGCGTCTGAGTGGGCCGTCGCTCGCTGATACAAACTTCACTTTTCTGCGTTCGTGACGGCCGACAGTCGCATGAAGCATCATATCTAGAGATTAGGCATGACGTCATGTAATGAAATAGAATTTTAATATTCAAATATCTGTAAGAGCTAATGAGCGGATATTCGGTTAATTGCTAGGAGACGAGAAAATGTGGCCTAATCAAGTATCATTTTTCTACTGCAAGCTTTTCTCTGCTCCACTTTTTTTTCTGTCAGAGGTGGCACATTGGGTCATGTGCTTGACATTATTGTGAAATAATGAAGAGAGATATTAAACGCACAGCAAAAACTTTACCGAATGTCAGTCTTACTGAATGTCAGGTCAGCATTTCAGCCTGCAGCCCTGCTGTAGCAATGTACGCTCCGACGTCGGGTAACGTTCAAACTTTGTGAAGGTTCTAAATGCCACGGAGTTTAGGAGCGAACATGTGAAAGTTGGATTCGAACACTTTATGTGATCACAGTGATGATGCACGTTTGGAATAATCTGTCAGTATAGATAATAATTTACTGAAGTCGTTTTCTCATTTTGTCTGCCAATTTGCTCACGTGCCAGTTCTCACCCCCCTCCCCCAATCTCCTCCCGTCTATCATACAACAGGGTGAAAGCTAACACGTGCTTCCTCCGAGACACGTGAAGCCGGCTCCGACAGAGGACAGCATCACACAATCTGCGGAAAGAATTATCCGTGCTCTTTCGCATACCTGAGCTCACAGACGCACGATTGGGTAGTGTCACTGTGATTGACAGGGTAGAGAGAGAGAGAGAGTATGCCTTCCCTCCCACCCAGAGAACGCAGAACAGTTTTGCCGTCTAAACTCCAGGCCACGGATGTCGATCTCTCGGCGAACGCGTTTCTGTCGCGCCACTCGGGAACTCTGTAGTTTTTATGACTTTTAAAAGAGTTCCACTAAACATTATTGGACATGAATTTTCTCTTTTATCTCGCAAGCTTCATATCTGCCTGCCCACTCCCGCCTGCACCCGCTCTCAATACTTTTTATCCCAACTAGGGTGCTGGTGTGCTCTGCGTTTTATAAAATATTATTCTCTTTTTCATGTTTTTTTTTTTTTGACGTCATGAGGACGCAGGGTAAAATGAATACCAAATAAAGGTTTCAGTGTCCAACTAGCCATGCACATGCCTGGTTTATATATCGCCAACGGAGACAGTGAATGAAAACTGATTTATATACAACACAGTAGAGCAGGAGTATTCAGTTTAAATTTGTAAAGGTCCAGCTACGTCGAATTCCTTGCCTACACAGGTCTGGGTAAGCAACTAGCATGAATGATGACAGCAATTACCTTTTAATGCTTAAATGTTAATGATCGTGCCTATAAATAAGACTCATCAATTTGAAATGGTTACGTTGTGTTTCATACGGGTGTTTCGTGTTAGCTCTTTGGAGTAGTGCCACGGACTCGGAACAGATGAGACATCTGTTTGATTCGAAGTGCAGAATAAATGCATGCTTCTCTATCCAAATGTCATTAAACATGTTTTTGTCGTTGACTTTTTTTTTTTTTTTTTTTTTTCAGACTAGAGTAGTCTGTGAAAACTCCTCCCTGAGCTGCCTTCAGATGAGTGATTTATAGAAATCACGTGAGGATCTGCTACAAAAGCCGCAGTGGTTTTTGCCGCTGAACTACAGCCAGAGTGTTGAATCCGCTGAAATACTTTCCTGGGTGCGCATCCGGACTGAGCCCCGCACTAGCGTGAGCAATGCAGCAGCTAGTTTGGTGATTATCCGCATGGGGGATACCGAGTGATTTCTAACTAGCGCTGTATCTCTAATTTCATAAGAAATAAATACCGTCGTTTTCTTTCTCTCTGAAAGTGTGGCAATGTAGCGATGCTCTAAAGACCGTGGAATTACATCCTGCTGCATGGACGATTGATCTGACAGGGTTAAGAAATTGAGAATGTTTTCTGCGTTGTGCATATACACATTTAAAGGGGTCATATCATGATTTTTAATGTTTTCCTTTTGTGTGGGTGTGTAATGTATCTGTTTGTGCATGTATAAGCTCTGCAAAGTCCCGAAGCTCAGAGTCTCCCCCAAAGGGATTTATTTTATCTAACAGAGGGCACTGCTCCAGACCTGCCCCAAACGCCTCGTTCAAAGTCCAGCTTTACTTCCGTAATTTCTCTACGTCACAAAGTGCACCATCAGCATAATCCCGCCCAAAGGCAGGTGCGAAGAAAGAAGGCGAGGCTTCAGTGAATTCGGGCGCCATGTCGCGGAGACGCTGTGTGTTTCAGTGCGAAAGTAAAACCCCTTTGTTTAGCTTTCTGAAAACGGACGAAATAAGTGGTTACTGTTTATTTATAACGCTGTTCCTGAGCAGTATGACCCGAACGCTTGCTTGAGCACAGCGCATTTTATGGAAGACAGCTTCCTGAGCCTGGGAGAGTACAAGGCAGGTTACACACAATCGTATCTGAAAGGTGAGATAGTTATAAAATAAAAACTTACCACTGTGAAACGTTCAGCTCAAATCGTGCTTGCAAACTTGCTTCCGCTTGATCATGCGCATTTTCTGAATCTGACTCGGGCTCAAACTGATACGGTAAAACCGACGACATGTTGCTTAGGAGCTTAGAATTGCTTTAGCTTTGGAGGCTAACGCTAACCCAAGGGGCGTTACATTTCTGACACACTCGTGAGGCTTTCGGCCAATCACAACGCAACGGGTCAGCTGGCCAATCAGAGCACTCTGGGCTTTTCGGAAGGAGGGGCTTTGGAGAGATCTGAGCGTTTCAGGCAGCCTGGAAATAGAGGTACTGCAATGATGTACATTATTTGACAAATAATGCATTTTGTGAACATTAAAGCATGTTAACCTATTTTATTACACCCGATAAACAAAATAATTAACGTTTAAAAATGTTTAAAAATCATGATATGACCCCTTTAATATCTGATTTACAATCGCATATTTACTTGACGCAAGTGAGGCATAATCCATTACGGGCCTAGTTGAGGGTTATGTGCATTGAAATCATATTGGGTCTAATGGCTGGGTATGAATGCTGCTGCATTTTTCAAGCCATTGTAATATATAATTCATAATTCATACCATCTATTCATACTGATCATATGACATACTTTTAAGGCCTCAATCAGAACATTGTTAAGGTCTTTTCTTATCCACGTGGTGCCGTTTAGCCATTGTAACTCTTAAATGAAACTTTATTTTTCAACACTGAATCTAAGAAAATATGTATTTAACCATTTAAATGTGTTAAACCATCTCAGGGAACATTCTTTCTTTCTTTTTTTTTCAAGCTGTCTTTGGGAAAATGGCTGCATTATGCTCGTAAATGAGTAATAGGATTGATTTTTTTTTTCTTTAACTACATAGAATTAGCTAAAGGTATGAGGACATTAAGGACATTTTTTTTTTCAGTCTTATCAGCCAATATAATTGAAAACAAAGGGGGAAAAAAAACAATGAGAGAACTTACTTTTCTTGTTCTTATGATCTTCAGGAAATCCAGTCGATGCAACTTCTTGTTGAACATGTGACCTGTGTTCACGTAACAAGGTTGTGTGAACATGCTAATTGAAATGTATATTTTTCATAGCCTATAAGGGACGACTCGTGGAAAAGCATGTTTCAAGCATGAGATGTTAAATTGTTTTGTACATTAATGCAAAAAATAATAAGATTGTATATATATATATATATATATATATATATATATATACACACATGTATATGTATATATGTGTGTGTATATATATTAATGATTATATTTCAGGGTATAGTGTGGACTGGGACAAAATACTGTTTTTGAAGTTATTTATCTGAAACATGCACATAGCTACCTGTGTTTGAAATGTCTTTTATCTTTGTATACATATTTGTAAATGTAATATTACTGGGACAGGAATGTCACCTCAATATAACAATTTAGTAAACTGTACAAATAGTTAACATTCTGTTTGGATGATCTGTATTTTCTTTTCTCTGTAGAAAGTATTTTGTTAGCCATGTTCTTTTTGTTTCAAACTCACTCTCTCAAACTGCAAGGGCAGAAAATACCGAAATCTCATTAAGTTGTGAAAATCATAGCCTGTTAACTCGTTAGCAAAAGTTTGGTGTCTGAATTCGGTAAAAACATATCTGCCATAGCAAAAAAAGTAACACTAATTAACCTTTAGCGCTCTTCATCTCTGTGTGCTGTAGGGGACGTCACCACTGTACAAGCTGTTCCAACATTTAGCATTGATTTTCCAAATTTCTAAATCACCCTGCATTTTTTTCCTCCCCAGCTTCTTTGGTCTAACTGTGATCTTCGTAATTAGCGATACAAGCTTGTCCAAACAAACTAGTGTGTAACGGTTCATCAGTGACAGCAGCGGTCAGTTTTGCATAGACTGCCTCACTTATGGGCTGGATGAGTTGCCATGGCAATGGCATGGTTCTGACAGCTACAGTAAAGTGTTTGGGCCAAATGGACGTTTGAACTGCTATAATTCATACACAAAAGACTCAAGTAGCACTCTCGGTTGTCTTTTAGTCAATTTAGTGTTTAAAATACATTGCAGCAGAGATGTGTGTTATAATATTTATATCCATTTATAAATAAGAAGAAAAATGAAGAACACTGATTGATCGTAACCAGTGAGCGATTGCAGGACCGTTACTTGTAGTGTGTGTGTGTGTATGTGGGTGTGTATGTTTATGTATGTGTGTCTGACTCAATTAATTATCTTTTCTTTTTTTAATGAATATGCAGACACGTTTTCTGTGTGTTTGTCTTTAAGGAGTGCGTAGTGTGAGTTGGGGACAGAAGACGACTCATGCATGTTTCATTACGATGGGCTCATCACCTCGGTGATGCCAGCCCGTACCCCCGTCACTCACTAACCGGAACGGATCATTACTCTCTCTCTCTCTCTCTCTCTCTCTCTCTCTCTCTCACACACACACACAAATACACACACACACACACTCACACGTACGGACCCGTCTGCGCTCCGCTGGGCGGCTGTGAGTGTGTTTCTAATTAGCACCTGAGAGAGAGGCGGAGTCATTAATATGCAGCGCAGAGGTCACACTGCTCTGCCGTTGCCATAACGACAGCATGGATATGAAGTCAGGCTTCATATTTTAACATATTAATACTCTGAAAGAGAGCAGCAGTTTATTTAATTTAGAGAAGAGCATGTACATGAACCCAATCAGGATCAGGACGGTAAAATTCACCCTGACTTTTGCCATCATGACAGCAGCACACTGTGTAGTAAAGAGTCTGAGGTATCGATTTAGACCTGCTGTACTGCAGAGACAGATTGATAGATAGATAGAAAAAAAAAACACACATTGATCCAACAATCATGTTTTGCCACAATATAAAAAATAAAAAGGTTGATGGATTTTTGCTTGTGGTGCAGCATGGACGCATAGATGCCCTGAAGAATAGCATGCATTTACATTAACACCATCTTAAGACACATCTGGTACTTTGGAAGATTGCTCAATGAGGCTTGAATAGCTGGAGGCCAGGAAATCAGTGTTCATGTGGTAGTCAGGAAGAATTGAAACGTGCAGTTGTTATGGGAAAAAGGCTTTAAGGGTTTCTGAGGGGTGAAGATGGAGGAAGATTCACCAAATTTCAGACCAAATTTGAGTCTGACATGGTTGTTTTGATTTGTGAGTCTTTGCCCTGTTGTCCATTTTTAAATTGTTGTCCAAACTACTGTATGAGAATACATTTGAATTATGACCACACAGAACAGATGAAGATCCTAATGACACTGGTTCCTAATGACACTTTTTGATATGCAGTCTATCCTAATGCTCCATTTGACCTTGTGTATTGCCCAGCCTTTAAACAAATTTGTGGTGATTGTGGATTGGGCTTATATTATTGAGATCCCTTTGTTTAAAATGTAATTGTGGGGGGGAAAATGGGAATGGGTGTTGGAAAATGCTGTGTCAGATATTCAACCTTTTATTCTGACATGAGTTTCTGATATTTTCAATTCGGACAATACTATTCGGACATGAAATATTTGTAAATATCCATAAATTCTGCTTTACATAAGATTTACCTATGTAAAGCAGAAAAGACCAGGCTTCATTTGTTGTCCAGTGTAGAGTGAAAATACCATAGTTTCCTCTGTTAGGGCTTTATCAGGGCAGCACAAAAAAAGCTGTGTCATTGTAAAGACAGTCTGATGAGGTGATTTGTGATGTGGCATTTAAGGTTGGGTTTAGCCTGTGAAAACTCCTGGTGTTCATCAACCTTAGACCCTGAAGTAATGGAAAAGTTGCATGCCTTGATTTGTTTATGTCTAAAATCAGTTTATATAGATTTTTTTCCCCCCTTTCTCTGGTTCTTTTGTTTCAGCTCTTTCTTTCTTTCTTTCTTTCTTTCTTTCTTTCTTTCTTTCTTTCTTTCTTTCTTTCTTTCTTTCTCTCTTTCTTCCTTTCTTTCCTGCCTTCCTTCCTTTCTTCCTTCCTTCCTTTACTGTCTATCTGATGTTGTTAATAAATCTTGTATTCTGGGATGTGTTGGCTTTCTCTGTGGAATGCCTGAACTTGTGGACCCCTCCAGCAAACCCATAGACCTCTCTTGCTCTGGTCTGCCATTCCTGTTTTGTTTACTGCTTTATCTGTTCACCTAACAGAAACAGTTAAGAAACTAACTTGGATTTAGTCTGAAACCGTATTGTATTGATAGTAATGCATCCTACTTAACAAATGCACATACGGAAATCTATACCTCGTGCTCCTGGTTGTGAGTATTTATCTTGATAATCATGTTTAACTTATCAATATGTAGTTAATATAAAAGTGTTCACATTACATTAAATTGAATTGTTGTTGCCCAAAGTATCAGCCTTACAAGTAATTGAGCAATAATTGGGAACCTGTAGAAAGAAGATATTTTAGTCTTTTAATAGTTTATTCTAATTTTCTAACCATGATTTCATTGTCTGTGCACAGGTGAGTTGTGGGTGATGACGTCCTATGAAGCTCTGCACTGGAGCTGATGTTTCCGATCAGCGGGGGACTCCGGAGCCAAGGCTGGGCGACTCCGGAGCGGACTGAGGAACTGCAGAGACCCGCTCCTGTATCGGGAATCCACTCTGATCACCTCGATCCCTTCCTCCCTCCCTTTGCAACCCCTGCAAACTCCTCTGTCAGGCCTACCCCTGAACCATATCAGTGCAGTTACCATGTCCAGCCGAAGGAAGTCCTTCACTCCATGCATGGTCTCTGTTAGTGATGTGGAAATGGGTGGCCCTATGGAAATGGATATCTTGGATGACGAATTGGTAGAGGACAGACCATCCTCTCAGCAGTCTTCATTAGATATGCATCAAGAATCTAGGCAATGTGTGGCTGTGGAGGATGAGGAGGGTCATGTGGAAGGGACAGGAGAGAAGATGGAAGAGAAGTCCTCTATCCCACAGAAACAACAGAGTAGGGGCTACCAGTGTAAGTACTGCTCCTTCGCTACCCAGAATCTCAGCGACTTCAAAGAGCATGTGTACTCCATGCACCCCAACGTCATTCTGAACCCTTTGTACCTGTGTGCTGTCTGCAACTTCAGCACCAAGAAGTTTGACTCCCTCACGGAACACAATGAAAGAGAACATCCAGGTGAGAGCAATTTCAAGTTCAAGCGGATCAAACTTGACAATCAGACCATCCTAGAGCAAACCATTGAGAATGAGGATGACTCAAACTCTCCAGAATCTAAGCTTATGCAAGATGATGATGCCTTTGAATTTTTACCCTCATGCCCATCAACCATGCAGAATGTTGAAAATGTAATCTTTAATAATGGAAATGAGGTAGAGAGTAATTTAGATCATCTGCTGTTAAAGGATCAGATCACTGCAGTGAATGTAAATGGAACAATCATCATCCCTGAGCCCATGATGCTAGAGGGGCTCTCCCATGTTATGCCTCTTCTGCAGCGTCCCCCAAACCTGAGCTCCATTCCAACAATTGCTGTTCCTCTGAACACAAGCAAGTACAATCCATTATTGGACACCAACACTACACTCATTACATCCTTCAACAAATTCCCCTATCCAACTCATGCAGAACTCTCCTGGCTCACTGCTGCTTCCAAGCACCCTGAAGAGCAGATCAAGGTGTGGTTCACCACACAGCGGCTCAAACAGGGCATCACCTGGTCACCAGAAGAAGTGGAAGAAGCCCGTAAGAAGATGTTCAATGGTTGCATGCCTCCTGCTCACCACACATTCACCGTTTTGCCTACGCCTGTGAGCGAATCAGTTGCCACCAGCCAGTCTGTTGCACCAGCAGTGTCCTGCCATGTTACTGGACAGTCCACTCTGTCACCTGCTACCACTGCAAATGGAACTTTTGGTGCCTGTGCAACTGTCACTGTGACAACAGTTACTAATATGCATAATCTCAAGCGCCCTTTGGGACTATCAGCAATGTCCCAGGATGTAAAACGACCCATGATTCCCACAGATGAACACAAAGAAAAGTTACGTATGGCACCTCCACCAGTCCCACCCCTAGAGAGACTGTCCATGGCTCCTCCTCCTGTACCCCCAGACAGTAAGAGATCCATGCTCCCACCTTTGATTGCAACAGACATGAAACGACCTGTTGTTGCCCCTTATGCTTTGCCCAAGGGAAAAATGCCAATGGTATTTCCTCTGGCACCCTCTAAAGATAGGATACCCATGGCTCCCCCTCCCCTGTTACCCAGAGATAGACTACCTATGGTTCCCCTAGTCTCAACTGATCTAAAGAGGTCAACAGTTCCCCATAAAATGAGAAATCAAGCTCCTGCCTTTTCTGTCATTTCTAAAGACAAACTGTCACCTTTACCTACTGATGTAAGCTTACCGTTGGTGCCCCCATTGGTGACTTCTCAAGTGAAGAGACCACCAATCATTCAGACTGCACGGGCCCCAACTGTTGCCCCAACCTTGATCCCCACTTTCTCTCTGGAGAGTAAACCACTAGAGCTGTCAGTGGAGCAAAAGCCCACAAGCTCAGAGAGTCGACCCACAGAGAGTCAGAATGGCAATAATAGAGTCCCCTGTGGGGATGGTAAAAAATGGTTTTCTGATCAGAGTGCACTGGCCCATAATGGTTTACGGCACTTAAATAATAACTTTGCTCCAAAGGAGCGTCCGAAAACAGTCCCAACCCAGTTCCCTCTCCTGGAAAGACTGAAGGGGAAAACTGCTGAGCAGCTAAAGGTTTTAGAAGAGAGTTTTCAGAGGAATAGTTTCCCATCACACAATGAGGTTGACCACATTGCAATCACCACAAGACTCTCCAGAGAGGAGATTGACAGCTGGTTCTCAGAAAGAAGAGCCCTTCGAGACAACTTAGAAAAAGCCCTCCTAAATTCCATGGGGTCCAAGAGGACTGACATTGCAGAGAGAAGATCACTTTCACAGCACCAGCATGCTTTGCTTAATGGAGTTTACAAACAAGGTTGGCTACCCATATGCCCTCTGCCTCCTATCATTGCCCCCACCTCATCGTCTGTGCCTATGGATAGGAAGTCCCTCAACCTTCTTAAAGATGTCTTTGTCCAAACACGGTGGCCTTCACCTGAAGAATATAGTTATCTGGAGGCACAGACAGGTTTGGCTCGTACTGACATTGTCAGATGGTTTAAAGATAGCCGTCTGGCTCTGCGCAGTGGAACTGTAGAGTGGAAAGAGCTGTTCCACAAGCTAAGTGGCAGCGAGTCGAATGGCCGGCTGATCTCAGATCAGCCCTGCAGTGTCACTCTGCCAAGTCAGGAACGGAAGACGCCTACAGCAGAGTGCACCAAACTAAGCAGCCAAGAGATCAAAGAGTGGTTCAACAACTCCCTGGGCCAGCGTGGGCCTGAAGTGGGGAGGAACGGAGGTCAGAATGGAGGCAGCGGGGAGAAGTGTGGAGGGTGGGTGGAAGAAGCAGTGGGGACTAAGATGGCATCACGAGAGCTGGTCTCAGACACGGATTAGGGCACAAGAACAAGATGGGCAGAAGAAGAGGGTAAGTTTGATCAAATTTTCTTATGCTTTTCTGGTCTGGTGATTATAGAGACCGAGGGGACACAATAGACCGCTCCTCATCAAAGGATTTGGCTGTTGCCATGGAGATTTGGAATAGAGGACTGGAACCCAGGTTGGGCTCTTTGATGTTGTTCCGTTAAGAAAAACAAAGCTGTGCAGCAGGGAATTGAGACATACTGAGATGTTGCTATGCAAATAATGCAGACTTGATGGTTAACTACAGTATACTATCGGAGAGATAGAGGAGCTATCACAGTGAAGAAGAAACAAATATCTTTTTTTGTAGCTTGAACTAGTTTCTTTGTTCTTAAAAAGTATATTCATTAGAAAGTTTGCATTTGGCTTGCAGGTGGCATATTGATTTTTCTTTGGTAGCAGGATGTTTTGTCACAGAATTGCAATTTTTCCAGCTCATGGGCAACCTGGACCCTGTTACTTTATACCTTCACTATTATATTATTATTTCAAATTTTATATCCCTTGATTTTCTACTGTATCTTAGAATAATTGTTCACATTATGTTACATTGTCCGTGTTAGTTCAAAGGTTGATATAAAGCAACTTGGTTTCTTACTATTTAAATAAATGGATACTGTTGGTATCCTCAAACACTATGCAGGTGATCAGACTAAAAGGCTTCTAAAATTAATAGGAAGCCTGAATTGTTAAATTTGGGAGTTTTGAGGTTCCTCATAGAAATTGGAGCACATGACTTGGCCAAGTATTTTTTAGATTTGCTTAGAGGCACAGCTGTTGTTATTCTGGTGTTATTGACATTTTTATGTAAAAAAAACAATAATAATAATAAATTGTCTAATTGTAATTATTCATTTTGTGTGTAATTATGAACATAAATATAGATTAAAAAAAAAAAAAGACCAGAGCTAAGATGTCAAACTCGGCAGAATGGTTGGTGGCAGTGTAACTTCCGACTCTTTTGATGATCCAATTACTTGTTAATGTGGCAGAGTAACTAAAATCTCCCAAGCAGCTTGAGTTTGTTCATACAGGTAGCGCAAAAGTCAGCATGAAATTCCTTTTGGGGTTCATCAGCAGTCTGGTGTAGTCAGTAACTCAGACTGTCGGAGTGCTAATGATGGCTTTGTTCCAATTCTCCACAGGTAGGAACTGCTGCCGCTGTCATTTTGCACAGAAATGGATGAAAAGGAAAGAAGAACAAGAGAGGTCTACTCTGAGATGTATTTTTGGAACCAATGATTTTGCTCTTGCCCTTTTCCACTGCACCAGCTAGCACACGGCACCAGAGAGAAACAGAAGGAGCCTGGTCACAGCGCAGAGTCCTGATCTGCAGCGGTGATTCTGAAACACTACTTGGTGCTTCATGTGGTTTGAAGCAGTGAGGGACAGGGTGAATGCATGGAGGAGATCAAGACCATTGAGTGCCAAAGCTGGATTTGCTGCATAACTACACTTTAAAGAAAAAGTTTCTTGTAAATATTTTTTTTTCTGTACTGCTACAGATTTGTACAATTTTGCTGGGAACTTTTGTTACATTTTATAATGGGAGCGAGGGGCTCCCAGATTTTGCTCTAGCTGGTCTTTTCAGTGGACATGTCCTACATTTTTTTTTTTTTTTTTTTTTTTTTTGTAACAACACCATGCACCACTACAGGCATTGGCAATATATCAAACGGACGTTCACTACAGTTTGTCTTTGGAGGGACTTCTTCAAATCAGTGCATTTACTGACTGTTTCAAGGTGCTGTTAAACTTTCTGGATATTACATGCCGTCGCTTTTGCTATATTTACAGTTCTTACAGCGTGATATTTTGCAAACAACAGTTTAAAAAAAAAAAAAGGAAAAATCACTTTGCTGTTAAACACACCAATGGACAAATCTGCAGATCTGTTTTGTCCTGTACAGGAATAAAACACTCTCAATCGCCAGCGTTTATATGTGATAGTTCAGCTCCAACTGTAGAAACAATTAACTCGGTACCAGATACACGTTCCATATTTACTGCTTCTGTAATGTCAGCGTCACATATATTAGAAATACTGTACTTATACCAAGGTCCTGCTTACTACTCTCCAAAAGACAGATGTTGTCTGCTGTAATCCAATAAAACACAGCCTACCTAAAAAGTTTGGTTTGCAGAAGTTGTACCTCTTTGAACTGAATGTAATGAGACATTCTCAAGGTCCTTAAGCACAGTTTCCTAACTCCTGAGACACCTGAGCTTAAATCCTCAGTTCGTTTTTAAGGACATCACATGCTGTGTGAGGTGTATTGGGAGTTAGGAAACCATGGAACTGTACAGAGCTGTGGGTTCCCGGGACTGGAGAAAGATTGAGAAACTCTGATCTAATTTTGCTGATGAATTGTGTTTTGCGTCATCCTGGTGGACCTCAATCTGGATGTGAACCCAGAAAAGTATTTCAGTGGACCGAAGTACCGCAACAGAGCTGATAAACGTTTAAAAACTGCCTGCAGTTCAGTGATTCTGGTTTTCTAAGCATGAACCATCACCAGCTTCTGTAGCAGATCCTCTGTTGTGGTTTATCCAATAACATACATTTATGTGAATTAAGACCAGAGACTAGCTACAGGGCTAGAGACATTAGGGAAGTGGTAGCTCAGTGGTTAGGACATTGGCCTTCTGATCGGAAGGTCTTGAGTTCAAATCCCAGCACCAAGCTGCCGTTGCTGGGCCTTTGACCCTCAACTGCTCAGTTGTCTAAAAAATGAGATAATTGTAAGTTGCTCTGGATAAGGGCATCTGCTAAATTCCATAAATCTAAATGTAATTAGCTCAGGAAGGCAGAGTTTTCACAGACTTTTTCCATTTTATATACCTTTTGTGATCTGATTAAGGAACTGTTAAAAAATAAGTTGACAATGAAAACAGAATGTATCAAAATGACTGTAAAGAGAATGTATGTGTTTATTTTCTCCACATGAAATTCAAAATGGAAGTCTCGCATGGCGCTGGTCAAAAGTGGTAACATGAAAAGCGCTATTGTGAAATAAAACAACCACTTTAAATGATCTTATTTATAGCCATAAGCATTTAAAGGTAACTGTTGTCGGCATTTAGTCACTTTAGTTGCTTATACAGACCATTTTGTAAGTAAGGAATTTTATGCAGCCGAACCTTTATCAATTTTAGATACACCTGCTGATAAGGTTCGTTTTTGACGTTTGCTGCACAAAGTGCATCTTAAAATTAGCACACAAATGACATTTACTGTATAATAATGCAATGTTTCTACTCTGCACTCTGGCTTGTTTCTGGTCTGCATGGATGACTGTGTGGATTGTGTAACCTCCTGAGACACTGCTGGCACTGGATGAGCTTTTTCTTATCCACTCTGAGCCTTCACTTTCAACTATTACATTATATATGTGTTACAGATTATCAGTGTTAATTCAGTTCATATAACTCTAAACTCTTTGGTGTGTTTTAAAACAAGGCCCAGCATATCAAATCATCCCTCATTCTTGTCGGCAGGTGTTGACGACATGAGAAATCTTGTATATAGCTATGGTTGTGACATGCCTCCTGAGTATTTCACTGGAAACTGGGGGAAAAAATGTAAAAGAAAAAAACAAATTATGAGACAAGAGTGTCTGGCAGACATTAAGGCTGGCACAAGAGTAAAAATTGATTTTGAATGTCAAATTCCCATAGAGTTTTCGACTTGGCCTAAAAAAGCAGCCCTTGAATATCCTAGTGGTCCAAGAGGGGTTATAGGGCCAGAATACAGAAATCAAACAGTGAGAGGAAAATTTTTTTGCAGATTTACAGTGTGGTACAGAGAGTAACAGTGCAGTCGGCACCAGAATCCCGGCTTATCCAGAGTGCATTGCTTAATGCTTTATGGAAGAGTTTCGCAGTGCTCGCACTCTGCGTGCTGGAAGGGTTTTTTTTGGGAAGCACTGCACAATCTTCTTTATCAGAATGATCAGAGAACTCAATGAAACAATAGCTCAGTGTCCTCCATCTGCTTTGGTGTGTGTGTGTGTGTGTGTGTGTGTGTGTGTGTGTGTGTGTGTGTGTGTGTGCGCACACGAGAGCAAGAGAAAGAATTCCTGCCCCCACACAGACCTTCACACAGATTAATCCACTGCAGTTTCTTACTCAAAACACACTCAAAAGACATCGGCATCCGTCTCTTGTCTGTAAATGTGATCCTAATTAAAGTGTTATTGAATTCATACGTACATGCTCTTTTGCCTAATGTCCCAAATAATGGTCTGTTGCGCTGTTTTTAAAAGAGCATCTGAATGAAGGATAAAGTTTTATAACCGGCCCATTTTGGCACTGAGCCTGTTACTAAGCTGATGTTGTAGTGATGAAGGCCGGCCTTTAGAGAACACATTTAGGCAGGAAGTCCAATCAGACTACTTTCCTTTTCTTATCTGCCTACATAGTAACAGTGTGTCACTGAATTTCAAATAATTGACTCTTTGGAATTTGGATCATCATGGGCCAATTACATTTACATTAATCTCATTTATACAACTGAGCAGTTGAACCTTGGTAAATGAGACCTTTCAGCTGTACTCATGTTCGATGCACGTGAATCGAAGAGGGCTTTGACTGAATGCGCTTTGTGATGACGTCACATGATGCATCTTGGCCCAAATCTGCGGTAATTTTGAAAAACTATTTTGCATTCATTTCTGCATTCATCGTTTTCACTTATGATATACTACCTATTAACAGTTGTAAATATTTATTTAAATATTAAATAAACATCACCTTACAGAAGGTTTCACAATGTCAACGATTATACATTTTCCTTTATTAAAAAACAACAGGTTTTAATTAGATTATTATTAGTGTTAGATTATGTAGAGCATCCTCCATACAATTCCCTGTGAATGAGCTGTTACTACAGAAACGAGTATTAGAACAAACACATTAATATACAGTGCCCTCCACTAATATTGGCACCCTTGGTAAATATGAGCAAAGTAAACTGTGAAAAATTGTCTTTATTGTTTAAACTTTGATCTTGTTAAATATAGGTGTGCAACAATTATTGGCACCCTGTTAGTCAATACTTTGTGCTACCTCCCTTTGCCAAGATAACAGCTCTAACCCATATAAAATGTCCAGGTCAGAAAAACAGCCCAAAAACATTAAAGAGCCACCACCATATTTAACCGTGGGCATGAGGTACTTTTCCATATGGCTACCTCTCTGTGTGCGCCAAAACCACCTCTGTTGTTCATTGCCATAAAACTCCAAAAAGCCATTTGAAGTTCCAGTAGTGTTTGGCAAACTAAAGACGCTTGAGTTGAGACTTTTTTCTTGAAACCCTTCCGAACAACTTGTGGTGATGTGGGTGACTTCAGATTGTAGTTTTGGAGACTTTCTGACCCCAAGACGCAACTAACTTCTGCAATTCTCCAGCTGTGATCCTTGGAGATTTTTTGGCCACTCGAACCATCCTCTTCACAGTGCGTTGAGACGACATAGACACACGTCCAATTCCAGGTTGATTCATAACATTTCCAGTTGACTGGAACTTTTAATTATTGCCCTGATGGTGGAAATTGGCATTTTCAATGCTTGTGCTATTTTCTTATAGCCACTTCCCATTTTGTGAAGCTCAACAACCTTTTGCCACACGTCACAGCTATATTCCTTGGTCTTACCCATTGTGATGAATGACTAAGGGAATCTGGCCTGTGTGTTACCTCATAGAGTCAGAGTATTTTTGTGATTTTTTTTTTTTTTTTTTTTTTTTTAACAAAATGTCAAAAGGTTAAACAATAAAGACAATTTTTCACAGCCTTCTTTGCTCATTTTATCAAGTGTGCCAATATTATTGGAGGGCACTGTAAACCTGTGATTTGAATTACAGCTGGAACTATTGTTAGAGTTGCTGTTATAGAAAACTAATCAACACCTTCTGAGGGATCAGAATTGAGAATTCAATAGAGATGTGGTGTAAAACATAGCAACACATCTAGTGATAATAGTATGTATAGAATATTTTAGAAAACATTTTTAAAATTCACACTATATGTTGAAAATGTCATGTCTCATAAGAAAAACACACACAGTCTCATTAATGCCTAGTCTATGAGACATTTTCAAATGTCACATTCTTAATGCTGGAATTGCTCAGCTTCTTCTGTGATTTATTTTCCTCTTTACGCTTGTGAATTTCAGGTATCTACAATTCAGTGCCTTTTTTTCCTGTGGCACACAACTGGTTTTGATTCCTGCCATCTTGAACTCAGAAACCCAGTTTGGATCCAGCGCAGTCTTGCATGATGCACTAAGCACGCTTCACCTGTTAAGAAAAAAACAGTCATATAAACTTGGATGCACACAAAAGAAAAGAAATACATTCAACTATTTTTGTGCATCCTGTTCACTGAGAGTTCCTCTTTCAGAAATTCCAGGAAAGTGGCCTAATTGGACAAAGTAAATGTGAGGAAAGCAGACCCACCCGCTGCCCTCGTCCAAATGGTTCCGATTACAGTTTGATGGTGGAGCAAATCTAGGAAACATTTGCATCTGGAAGTCGAGGCTACTGAATAGCAGATGTTGTCGAATGCTTAAGGGGTTTCACATAGTGATCAGAGGCAGGAGGAGAGCAAAGCTGATGTCCTTCTTCACCAGTGAGAGCATGACATGCCAATTCCAGTGCAATAAAAGGTGAGTATCTTTATATTAGAATGCCTCAGGACCTTAGGCACTCAATATGTTTGTTCATATCAGCTCACATAACGGATATTACTTGCTATGGCACATATAGATGGAAGGGCTAAAATCTGATGGTCTCAGAAATGGCATTGAATGTGGAGAAAATTATTACACACACACACACACACACACACACACACACTTAAAAAGTCAGAAAGAAAGGCAGCTGCATTCATGATTTCTAGTGTTCCAAGTATGTAATGCCGTACTGGTTTCATGCCATGTTTCCTCTGAATACCAAAGACAGTAAACAGAAAAGTTGTTGGTTAACAACACTAGGGTTTTTGCAGTGTGATAATTAATGTGCTAAGGAACAGTGTTGTAGGCATAAGACTTTCTCTCTTGTGTATCTCACTTGGTGATTATATGAATAACATTTCAATTGGTGTTAGTTCGATACAGTAGCAGGGTTACATCATTTATTTGAATATAATGCTTAATATAATATACAGTAAATTGTTAACTAAGATAAAGTAAGATAGAGTGGATATTAATTTGTTATGCCCTGAAACAGCACATGTGAATATGTGATAAATAAAACCACATGTCCAACCTGTGGAAAATAAACACGTAGAAATAAATTAAAGGTGTACATACATTTTATATATATATATATATATATATATATATATATATATATATATATATATATATATATATATATATCACATGGACATAATAATTTACAATTTTTTAATCACATACATCACACATTAATTGTGTAAATAAATCATGAAAATGTGTTATGTGTAAAAAAAAAAAAAAAAATGACGTGAAAAATTAATCAGGTAAAAAAAAAATATGTGGAAATAAATGAATTGTGTAAAAAATTACATGTGAATGAAGTTTTTCTCTGTAAGGATGCTGTCTACAGATATTTTGTTTTAGTCAACTCTGACCACATAAGCTAAAAATACAGGCAGTATTTAACAGTGTAGTGTTTCAGGATTTTTACAATCCTCGTCACAGAACCTTTCAAACCCTGCTATATGTTTTCTAAAAATATTCACAGATTTACAAAAGATTTGGTCATGCTGGATTATGCCCTTAGAATTATCAGATTGCCCTGTTCATTCTTAACTCATACAGGATCTTATAATACTAAGATCACAAAGTGCCAATCAGACATAAATTACCAAGTGTGTTCATGGCACAGCTGATTTACATTTTTTCGCTCCATAATAGGCAAAGTTCACAGAGCTAAAAACAACAAAATAACGATTAAACGGTACAAGAGCACCTCCTAAGTGCGGCATGTGCTAAATCTTCCAGTAATGCAGCTCTGCCACTGCAGAGAGTCAGCCACGATAGACACACAATATCTTTTCTTCCTTTAATAGAGTGCCATTACATTTGTCCTAATTAAATGACTATTTGTTATTTGTGTTAATTTATCGGTTCATTTTGTATTGCTTTCTTTCAAATCATTAATATGAAACAAGTGAGTTTCACAATTTTCATTAAAGCTGTGTATGCATTTGAATAGCTGATTTAAATTTAACTTGTATATAAAATCTCAGTAATTAACTGCCATTTATACGATTTGAAACTGTTCAAACGATATGAGTCTCCTTTTACGTGTATATATATACACACACACACAAACTCAAGAGCTCTTGCAGGATATTTTCCAAATGAACCGATTTTATAGAGACTGATAGCACTGCGTAAATCCAACGTTTCCAACGCTATCTTTAACCCCAACTGAACTTATAGTTGATTTAACTAGTTCAGTCATTTCCTTCCTTTTAATGTTTCTGGGATACGAATGGATCATGGACCTCGGCCGACAATTCCGCACTTGCACAACATTTGCATGGTCTGTGTCCCTCTGAGGTTATTCAAAGCAGAACAACGTGTTTTTGCATGTACTGTATTTGTCTAAACCTTTCTTAAATTATTTTATGCTAGAAATCAGGGGTGGAAAAAGTGCAGAGAAATTATACTTTATAAAAGTACAGGTAAAAGTATCCAGGCAAAAAAATTTTCTCAAGTCAAAGTAAAAGAGTTGCTACTTTTAAATGTACTTAAGTATTAAAAAGCAAATGTTTTTAAAGCAAATGTTTGATGGAATTAAGTTAGTCATGGTTTCAACTTTTATTACTTATCTGTTAAATGATTTTTATTTTATTTTTGTCATTTTGCCTGAAAACATCATTCAATCTCTGTATGATTGCTGCTCAAATACATGACTAATGCTATGTAGTTTGCTAAGGAATTAATAGAAGTAATAGAAGTAAAATATCCTGTAAATAATCAGTATTTACCATGAGATAGAACTTGACCAATTTCGTTAGCTACTGGCTTACTTGGTGAATATAAGCCAGTTTATGTTAGCAAATAAGCAAAATTTACATCAACATGCTTTTTCAAATTAGACGGAGTTCATGATTTCTAGGGAAGCAAAAGGAGGCATCTCATTTTATAGGAGTCATTGTTTACTCCAGCATATTGAAATATTTTACTGAGATAGGGCCAAATGGATTATCCAAATTCAGATGCACACAGATAGATAAGAGTTAACCACACTGTGTAACATGAGAAGGTCACAGCAGATGACGAGTTAGCCTGATTCTTGATAGTTTTTTTTTCTACACTGTTGAACTTGATTGGACACTAAACTGAGCCTACTGGATTGATTTGTAGTACACAGTCATTGATAGATGAGAGAAGAAGAGACCTTCAAGGTTTCTTGAAGGTCTACACAAAATGTAAGGATTAAATTAATTAATTTCATTAATACAAATTCATTAATACTCAAGTAAAGTTTAAATATGCCAAAATAGTACTTAAGTATAATAATGAAATACAGTTACTCAAGTATTTTCCAATGCTTCCAGAGGTTGTCCTGGGCTGATGCTCAGACATACTACAGAAAGAATTATGCGTATCTATCAACCATTGATATGAAAGAGGAACTAGACAGTGTTCAAAGTCAGGATGCAGCATATCTTCTGTAAGAACCTGGAGAAACCTCAGGAGAAAATCTTGATTCAGTGGTATTTACAAACTGGAGTGACGACAACAGACTACTTAGTAATTGATCACTATGTAAATATAGAACATGCTGAGTGGGAAAAATATGGAGTGTACAAAACTTCAGCCATTGTTCTTCTACATATGGGAAGCTGAGGTGATCAGGGTCCTGGAGATGAAGTGCTTAAGCACTGCAGGACACACTACACCAGTCTGATGACCACAAGGACAAATCTGTTTGTGATCAACAGCATGAGCATGAAAAGTCAGACGCCCAATGTACTGTATGGATGTGTTTACTTCCTGTATGCCCTATCAAACCTTACCATTGTGAAGCCTGAAAAGCTGTGAGAAGGAAATGAATTTGACTTGCTATTATTCAAAAAGGTAAATTATTGATCAAAGCAATAATGTGGCATCATTTACGACAAATATCTACAGGTGCATCTCAATAAATTAGAATGTCGTGGAAAAGTTCATTTATTTCAGTAATTCAACTCGAATTGTGAAACTTGTGTATTAAATAAATTCAGTGCACACAGACTGAAGTAGTTTAAGTCTTTGGTTCTTTTAATTGTGATGATTTTGGCTCACATTTAACAAAAACCCACCAATTCACTATCTCAGCAAATTAGAATATGATGACATGCCAATCAGCTAATCAACTCAAAACACCTGCAAAGATTTCCTGAGCCTTCAAAATGGTCTCTCAGTTTGGTTCACTAGGTAAGCCACAAACATTCATTGCCAAAGAAGCTGGCTGTTCACAGAGTGCTGTATCCAAGCATGTTAACAGAAAGTTGAGTGGAAGGAAAAAGTGTGGAAGAAAAAGATGCACAACCAACCGAGAGAACCGCAGCCTTATGAGGATTGTCAAGCAAAATCGATTCAAGAATTTGAGTGAACTTCACAAGGAATGGACTGAGGCTGGGGTCAAGGCATCAAGAGCCACCACACACAGACGTGTCAAGGAATTTGGCTACAGTTGTCGTATTCCTCTTGTTAAGCCACTCCTGAACCACAGGCAACGTCAGAGGCGTCTTACCTGGGCTAAGGAGAAGAAGAACTGGACTGTTGCCCAGTGGTCCAAAGTCCTCTTTTCAGATGAGAGCAAGTTTTGTATTTCATTTGGAAACCAAGGTCCTAGAGTCTGGAGGAAGGGTGGAGAAGCTCATAGCCCAAGTTGCTTGAAGTCCAGTGTTAAGTTTCCACAGTCTGTGATGATTTGGGGTGCAATGTCATCTGCTGGTGTTGGTCCATTGTGTTTTTTGAAAACCAAAGTCACTGCACCCGTTTACCAAGAAATTTTGGAACACTTCATGCTTCCTTCTGCTGACCAGCTTTTTGAAGATGCTGATTTCATTTTCCAGCAGGATTTGGCACCTGCCCACACTGCCAAAAGCACCAAAAGTTGGTTAAATGACCATGGTGTTGGTGTGCTTGACTGGCCAGCAAACACACCACACCTGAACCCCATAGAGAATCTATGGGGTATTGTCAAGAGGAAAATGAGAAACAAGAGACCAAAAAATGCAGATGAGCTGAAGGCCACTGTCAAAGAAACCTGGGCTTCCATACCACCTCAGCAGTGCCACAAACTGATCACCTCCATGCCACGCCGAATTGAGGCAGTAATTAAAGCAAAAGGAGCCCCTACCAAGTATTGAGTACATGTACAGTAAATGAACACAGAAGGCCAACAATTAACTAAAAATGTTTTTTTTTATTGGTCTTATGAAGTATTCTAATTTGTTGAGATAGTGAATTGGTGGGTTTTTGTTAAATGTGAGCCAAAATCACCACAATTAAAAGAACCAAAGACTTAAACTACTTCAGTCTGTGTGCATTGAATTTATTTAATACACGAGTTTCACAATTTGAGTTGAATTACTGAAATAAATGAACTTTTCCACGACATACTAATTTATTGAGATGCACCTGTATTATAATGTGTTTTTTCCTTGTTATTTACTGTCACCACAGTTAATATTTCACCATATTTTTGTGCCTCTGTGTGTATTTTTTTTTTTTCCACTGAGTCAGAGTCACTTGATGTTGTTGAGGAACTAACGGAGGTAGATGGACAGATATTTGTCATATTTTATTGCTGAACTCCTATGCTGGTGCATAAAATAAACAAATAAAACTTAAAAGGAGGCAACCCCTCGTGGGATCGTGACCCCATATTTGGGAACCCCTAATATAACTTTCGATTAAAAGATATGATGTAAGAATTCTGTAAGAATTATTTTTGCTCGTTCACTCTGATGATAAACATTTACAGTAGTTTCAGTAAATAGAAAAAGAAATACACTTCATTATTACTATGATCATTCTGAGCAAGTTTGCATAATAATAATAATAATAATATTGAAAAAGAATTCTGTTCATGCTCTGCTCAAGTTTGATCAACATGCTTCAAGAGATTGAAAAAACTGAATTTGAACTGTCAGGAGGTGCTGTATTTGGTAGTTACAGCCCATCTAGAAGGTTTGCATAAGGTGACAACAATTTTCACACCCTGGGCCAAAACACACAATGAAATAAACACTAGCTGGATTTTTTTTTTTTTTTTTTTAAACTAACTTGTCATCTTATTTACAAAAAAAAAGGACATCTTAAGAAAAAAGGTGGCCTACCAATTATTATTTACAATATATATGCAAAGCAGCTACAACTACCCTTATTAATTTAATTGCTTTTCCTAAGCAAATCACCGTTGTGTGATTTTAATAAAGCACCTACGAGCTTTGGCTCCAGGAGCTTCATGGCTGTAAAACCTGACACAGATGCAAATTTCGCCTCAGTCAAACCCAACCTTGTACCTAGGCTAGGCTTATTAATCAATCAATCAATACTCTGAATACACTGAAGAGTCCTATATTTATTGTTTCATAATATCAGAATAAGATTTACTGTATGATCAGGTTCTTCCTTTGCTTATTGCTTTCAAGATCTTTTCACTTATTATGTCTTTTTTGTTGTTGTTGTTGCAGTGTAGATGGCTATAGGTATGGTTATTTCTTCCAGTGAATGAACATGGCAGTGTCATGTTGGACATTTTATTGCACCCAAATTGAGCTACTCATACAGCTAAAGTCATGTATTGTTTGGAGCATTGTAGAAATAAGAAGCAAACAAGAGCAGTGTTATTATAGGCAAATGTGCCTAAGGTAATTTGCCTAAAAGCAAATAGGCTGCGCCTCATGTCCCTGCATCAGCCGTTTCTCAGTCATGTGCGTAGCTGTAACGAATGTAATAGATCAGTAAGTGAGCGTGTGTAAAAAAAAACATAAATAAATTTAAAAAAACTGCCTACTACAGGGTTCCTTTTCCTCTCACTGTGATGCCTTTTACTAAAGTCACACAGCTGCAATGGCTGCATACAGTGTTGGAGTAGAGATTAATACAGCAGTGCCATCAGAAAACTGCTGTTCACGTCTTCATGTGAATTAAACATGACCAAGATGGGACTGCAGAAAAGTCCTCCATTTTGTCAGAACTAAGCTAGTTAATTTGCAAATTTAGCAAATTGTCAGCATTAAGCTAGTTAAATCAAATCTGGTTTCATAAACTAACCCTGTTTCATGTGAATGTTTTTAAAATCGTTATAATCATTAAATTTGATAGGCAAATTGCGCAATTATGATAACGGTTACTGTTTTGCCAACAGGGTAATGCTAACCACACACCCAAAAGGCACATTTGCAACTGAGCTAGCAATTCAGCTTGTTAGCTATAGATTAAACTTGTAATCAGACCTTCAGTTCAACAGAGTTAAGAGCTGAGTGAGACAAGAAAACAAGATAATTTACAAGCATGTTTTTTTTAACAGGTTTATCTGTTAAATGAATTGAGTCAGACTTCATAACTGGCTGCGAGTGTGTCAGTACTAGCCTACTCCCATGCTGTCTAGCTAGCTAATTATAATCAACAGCTTAGCCTCTTTTGTTACATATGGCCATTGGAACAGAACAAATAAAAATAGGCAAATGTCTTAAGCAAATTTGATGCACGTTACAGTCGTTCCCTTTCTCTCTAGTAATGCTATAGTCAAATTGTTTACACTACAATAAAAGATGCGCTAGGGTGCGTCTCGATCAGCTCCCTAGCTCCATAGGTGGCGAATCAGTATATGGTGTACATGAGTTCGGGCACTGGTAAGGACTGACATGACTACGTACATGACTATGTACTCATGTTGTAAAATGTCACCAAAAATGAAAAACGTACAAATATTTAAGTTTTATATCACATATATGTCATTTCAATAGCTTAATCACATGCATTTCTGTCATAATATGTCAAGCAGGCTAGCTGGTGGAGTTTTTTTTTTAAGCATTAAACACTTAAATATCGTTAGACTCAAACAAACCGTATATAGAACGTCAAATAAAGTTAAAAATCACTAACGTAAGTAATCATTTGAGAGCCACGACAACGATAACAAGCTACTTACGTTTGTAGACGAAGTTGGCTGAGAGTTCGTCCAGCATTTATTTTCAAGCTGAGAGGCTTCAGAAAATATGACGTCATTTCCAGTAAAGGAACATATTGAGCATCGATGCTCACTGGTTTTTGCGGTGCGTTGTGGGATTTTGCGATTGAGACGGCCCTTAAAATGGCCGACTCCCTGATCAGTGCCCTGACTACTGAACTAGGGAGCTGATTGAGACACACTGCTAGTCATTTAACTCGCTAGCACTATAGATTAAACCTGCTAATCAGACCCTCTGTTTAACAGAGTTGAGTAGGACATGGATGAGGATACGAATATAAGCTATATTTTTAAAGAGGCAAGGAGTAAAGTGTAAATATTTTACTGTATCATGTGCCTTTAAAAGACTCATGAGCTATTTTGACCTTTTAATATGCGACATTAAAAAATGTGAACCATGTTATGCCCTGAAATGTGCTACTTGCATTCAGTGCTGTGACACATTTCCATTATTTAAATAGTGTGGCTATCGTGTTTCCTGCAGCCTTGTCCTTCATGTTTCTCCAACCTTTATTCCTATATTTACATAAGATATTTATATAAATTATATATTAAACAGGTATTTCCTTACCTTCGTATTTGTATATGTACAACGAAGCGTACACTTTGAAGCCTTTCTCCAGAAGGAGCTTTGCATTTACATTTAGTCACTGACGTTCATCTTTCGGAGCTCTCAGACACGTGAACGTGAAAAATAAAGCCACATGCTCTAGATCAGAAAATAAGCCAGTTGTGTAAAAAAAAAAAAAAAACATACACTACATGCCAAAAATGCCACTTCGTGTGATTATTCATCATGTGAAGTTGTGGGCATTAAATTGTATCCCAATTTAATGCCCCCCGACAGTTACACTGTAGACTACACCATAATGTCAATAGTAGAAAACTTGTCTAAGAACAGTGTTCAATTCAGTTTTATTTTCAATTCAGTTTTATTTGTATAGCACTTTTAAAAATGGACATTGTGACAAAGCAGCTTTACAGAAATATATGAATTAAGGATATAGATTTTATGTGTATGAATGTATCCCTAATGAGCAAGCCTGAGGCGATGGTGGCAAGGAAAAACTCCCTGAGACAATATGAGGAAGAAACCTTGAGAGGAACCAGACTCAAAAGGGAACCCATCCTCATCTGGGTAACAACGGATGTGCTAATACTACACGGGCAAATAGCACAGTTGTGTAAC